>JAQFVV010012546.1:2326080-2639177 GCA_028023455.1 Epiperipatus broadwayi
TCATTGCTAACTTCAGAGTTCGAAGTTCATCCATCAATAGCCACGATGTCCAATTTTCTACATGAATATCTGCAGCATGTAACACTTCATTTTCTGGCACTACAACTACATTACCATTTATAGGACTCATTGCCCCAAGTCAATGTAACAATTTCACACTAACCAGAATACTTTATTCCAATCCTACCGAATTTTATCTTTTCTATAAACGAAAACTACAATGCACAGTAATTCGGCAAGAAACACTCTGGTGAGAAAAATTTGAAACAAAATTCGAATTTTATTGTGATGTGGAAACTGCAGGTTTACCTTTTTTTTTTACTGATCAATTAGTTATTAGATGTGTGTTGCATATGAGTTAGTCCTAAAGTAAGTTCTTTTTAGACATTTTTATTTTAATCATAGCATGTAAATTAGTCAAAATGTTTAACACTAAATATGCAGCAGTGCAATATACTTAATATATAAACTGAATACAGCTTCAAAGGGTTTCTAAATTAATATATATATATATTTGTGAATATATCTATAAGTTTTAATGCTATAAAATAGAGTCATAAAAATTAAATTATATTCCCAATTGTTAAACTATATATATCTTTCTTTCCTTTTATTCTCTTCATATATATATATATAACATCTAAAATAAATATTTACTTTCGTCAAATGAAATATTCTGCTGTATTTTATTCACTTTAAATGATTTTCAGTATAGATTCAATTAATTGACCTCTAACTTAATTGAATCCATGAAATCCAAGATAGATCAACAGACTTGAATACTAAAGAGTTTGCGAATACTATTAAATAGTAATCTAACTTTGTCAAATAAATCTAAACTGCCAGGAAAACTTGATTGAAAATTTCAATTGTATTTGTCACATGACCTAATTAAGTTGAAGTTGACCTTGATATTCAAATAATGTTTGAATGATTGAATCTTAGTCATCAAGTTACATTTTATTAATATTTAATTTTATTTTTATCATTTGTATTCGTTATTGGCAAACATTTCTGGCTTTTTATTAAATACATTTAACGTGACAAGCTCATGAAGAATAAAATAAATTTTACGTTTTTTTTTTTTTAGTTTCGTATATTAATTTAACCAAATTCTTTTTTGATTTGTAAGAGATTTTTTTTTGTATCAATTAAATTATTTTTAAAATCATTTGTTGTTCTCATGTGTACTTTAATATATAAATATTTCTAAAATTAAAGGAAATAATTATTATTGCTATAATACTTAGCACATACCCACACACACATATATATGATGGACTATTTTCTTATGCCTTGCGTGGTTTACTGCAGCGGAAGCGTATCTAATTCCAGGATTGTTAACAGTTCTAGGTCTTTCAGCGATCAAACTTTGGTTTATGAACTTTTGAGTAATGAAGCCATTCATTACATATTTATTTAGTACTTTCTTATACAATTTACTTTCCGTATTGTATAATTCATTCTACCTTTTTGGATTTTAAAAATAAGGGCATAAAACTATGGAAATATAAATAAATACTTGTTTTGGATTGATTTTTAGAAGGCTTTTGTAAACCATGATCACAAGGTGATTATAGGCTGTATGTGAATTAAAAACAATCCTTAGTCTAAATCATTTTTTTAAAAAATGTTTCCAATAATTTAAAAGCAACCATGAACATGTAGAATGTTAGTTTCAAATTGGAAAAGAAAGATGATACATCTTAGAAAATATACTTACTACAAATCTGAAAAAGGCATAGATGACATAAAAAAAAGTTACAATATATAATAAAACAAGATTAAAGTAAATACTTGATTCACATTTTTTGATTCAGAAGGGATGGCAATTTATTTTACAATATAGAAAGCACTGTGTAAATAGAGTCAGCAATAATCTAGATTACTAATAGGAATAAAACTTAAAATAAGTACAACACAGACAGAACATATTTATAAATCAAAGACAACACATAGATAAAAAAGAAATCAAATTATATGCAAAATTAGATCTAATTAATATGTGTATATGTACCAGTGCATTATTTTCATATGGAAAATGAACAATAACAATGTATTTAATTAAAATATTATTGATATTTGAAATATTATGCCATAAAAATTTAAAATGGAAAAAAAAAAGTAATGTAAGTTGTTCCAACAGTTTATCCACATGACTAAAAACTAAAAATATCAACTTTGAAGACAGAATTTTCAAAAAAAAAGGAAGAATTTTAAATTAGAAATAACTTTATTAAATATTGATATAGAGTTTATATTATATTTACTTAAATTTTGTGAAGCAATCAACAAATTGATTACACATGATAAAAAGACCATATAAGCACGTATCTCATGATTTTTTACAGTAAAACATTGCTTATATTCTTACCTATTTTCATTTCTTTTTTGCCTATTCTAATGTTTAAAGTAGGGTTTTTAAAATATAGATGTTATTATGCTACAATTTGAACACTTATTTATTCATAAAAGTAGTGATTATAAAAATTAAATATTTGCATCAATATGAATCTATAAAAATGCACAGATCATATTTACATTTGCAAAGATCTAGATATGATTTATTACTTTAATATCTAATAATTTTCAACAAATTATCTTGTTCAGGTAAGATTTTTAATGTTATCATTTAATTGTATTATAAATTGTCAGTTGCCAAATAAACATGCAAATGTACAGACATTATTAGTGTTATAGATTCTTTGTTCATATTTCATTTAAAAAAATGAAATCATGTTATCATATATGAGGTTCAACTGCTAACATAGCGGTATACTTCAGAAATGAAATGGTAGTTCTGCAAAACTCAATTAATAGTTTATGCTATAAGTAGTGATATTAGTGTGGACATTTTTTAATGCTAAAACTGTAATCTAGTAAATAGTAATTTTTTTAATTTAAAAAATATCTGAAGACATCAGTGTTTTCCTGGCAGTTATATCTAGGTGTTTAGTTTCTACATGCACTCTTACTTTAAGAAAATCTTTGAAAACAAAAAAAAAAACAATATGAATTTTACCATATAATACTAAATCATCTATGCACTTTACTACTGTTACATAATGATTTATTTACCGCCCTCTTTTACAGTTTACAGTTTCGATTGCCTCAGCAATCTTTAACATTTAGAAGTTGAAATTAAGAGATATAAGAGTTCTGAAAAAGATTACTGGGGAAATCAAAACTGTAAACTGTAAAAGAGAGCGGTAAATAAAGCATTGCATAGCAGTAGTAAAGTGCATGGATGATTTCGTATTGTATGGTATACATTTGGCAATGCAATAAGAAAGAGTAATTATTATACTTCTTGAATATGAATTTTGCATAGTTTATTAAATTTTATGATTATTTTTACACAATAATTATATTATTATTATTATTTAAAACTATATATATATATATATTTAATATCAAATATATTTAAAACTATATATATATATATATTTAATATCAAATAATATAAGTATAATAACAATATTCACCAGAATAAAAACTACAAAATTTTAAAAAATGCCTGTATAAAATTAAAGATTAAAATTCTTTGCTATAGCTAGCCTTGGCATATTTCGCCATCTTAAGTAGCAATACATTAATATTTAAAATTTTATATATATATACACACTTTGATTTTATTTGTATAAGTTTTATTAATAAAAATAGAAGTTAATTGAATTTTAATATAATCTTATAAAAGAAAACTAGGGCCAATAAATTGACATGCTTTGTGACTCTGACCATGCAATATCATTATCTATCATTACTGACATTATGGTAAAATCTTTTGAGATAGTCTAAATAATATAAAGCTATTTTAATACTTTAAAACTGTATTTTATAGATTTGTCAGAGATTAATATTTATTCATTCCCCTTTTTGAAAATAAATTTCCTTCAAAGAGGATTGATTACATTGATTTTCTGGAATAGCTCACTTAGACTGCTTTTCTGCAACCTGCTGAATAATAAAATCATCCTTTGATCTCATTATGAACTCAGTTTTTCAATATTTGAAAAGTTCAAATATGATTTTTTTTTAAGAATATTTTTAGTTTGTAAACTTAAACTTCTAATAAATTAAGTCCAATTTATTGAGTTTTAATATAAAGATTTTATACAGAAATCAAAAAATGTTTATTGACAAAAACTGCTGCCAGGTCTAACAATAAAAAAAGTCAATCTGTTAAGAGAGTTAATGGAAAAATACTTATAAAACAATATATTAAAGATAAATACAAATTTGAACAATTGATCCAAATTCATACCATTTACAATCTCACTAAATAGCAGCTTTGAAAATTTTTATATTAAAAAATGATATGCTAACATTAAAGATAGAAAAAAAACATCTATACAAAAATTGAGACTGATATATGGATGTAGGATATAAAAGCAAAGATGTTAAAAATTTTTTTAACAATAAAGATATGAATAATAAAAGAAATAGTAAAAAAAACATGTGCATAAAGTTATAAAATGAGTTTCAATATTATTTTCAGTGGACATATATAAAACAGTGATTAAAAAAAGAGTAATGCTATTAATATAGACTAGAAAAATTTTAAATGTTTAAGAAAACAGATATCTTATACTAAAAATAATTATAATATTAAAAATAGTATAAGGATAATTTATAAAATTAATTGTGACCATTTCAATTTGGTCCGTCAAGAAAAAATATGCAAATAAAAGAATGATTAAAAAATTAGATACAAATTCAGGTCTATGTATTCATTTTTTAAAATATCAGTCCTAAAGTAAATTATGAAAAAAATATAGAAGTAATAAAATATATTAAAATTAAAAAAAATATATTATGGGATTTTATTTAGTCAGAAAAACATGAATAAATATGTTATTAAAAATCCAATGCAGGTGTATGGAAAATGGTCATTATTAGATAACTAGAAACTTTAAAAGTGTATTTTAAAATATTGATATAGATTTATACATTATAAAAGAAAAAAAGTAATAAGTTCATACTTTTTTTATTAATATATGTGTATATTAATTTTAATGTATTATATTTTTAATGTTAACCACTAGAGGGAGTATCGTATGATAATTAAAAGAAGACATCTTGATAAGATTCTTTAAGAAATAAATATTAGTTTGATGCTGTAAATATATATTTTTTAAAAATTTTAAATTGTTTATTACCAATTTTGTCTAAAGTTGTCAATATTTTATTTTCTTGCTTTATAATAAGTTGCAAACATATACTTTCTGATTAAAGTTTCATCTCAATATAATGATAATTTTTGTCATTTATTTTTTTCTTATTACTTTTTTAGCAAATGTATTCTGTCAATCTTAATACTTTTTTATAAAGCTTTTGAATATTCACTCAATCCAATATCTTCTCTTCTATTTTTTTTTTTTTTGGGTTCTTTATCTAATTTAAAAATATATATTAGTGGATAATGTTAAAATAGTCAATTCAAGAATTAAAAGTGCGTGATTTAAAATTCAACCGGTCATTTCCAGTGCTTAAATGGTATATAATATCATGTCTGACATAATAATTCACTTATTTTATTATTCATTCTTAAGAAAACTAAATGAATTATGTATAATTTAATAACAATGCTTTTAAAATTAAGGAACAATTCTGTACTATAAATTATTTTTATTAAAAAATTGTCAGTAGTTATGACGAATATTTCTAAACACACTTATTTAAAATGATTATATTTTTGAAATTCTAAATACTTTATGAACACTGCCTGATTCTGAAGTTTCTATTTGTAGCAATAGTCTTGATAACATAGATCTCCTAGTCATTGTAATAGAAATAGTCACATTTCAATTGTTCAAATAGTAATCTTTTTCAAACAGAATATGGCCATAAGATATGTGTTTTCATAACTACATGATGAAATATGTTGGCAATAGTTTGCCATTCAAAAAAACTCTATCATTATTCTTTACAGTTTGTAAGAAAGTTTAAAATTTATCTGTGAGGACTGCAAAATGTCAATATAATAAGGACAAAATGAGTAAGTGGACCATGATTATATTTATTGTTCTGATTTTATCTTAGAGTAAGACAAATATAAATTATCAATATATATTTCCTGTATAGTATCTATCTATCTATCTATCTATCTATCTATCTATCTATCTATCTATCTATCTATCTATCTATCTATCTATCTATCTATCTATCTATCTATCTATCTATCTATCTATCTATCTATCTATCTATCTATCTATCTATCTATCTATCTATCTATCTATCTATCTATCTATCTATCTACCTACCTATCTGCTACCTACCCACCCCACCCCCACCCACCCACCCACCTATCTATCTATCTATCTATCTATCTATCTATCTATCTATCTATCTATCTATCTATCTATCTATCTGTCCATCTGTCCATCCATCCATCTATCCATCCATCTATCTATCTATCTATCTATCTATCTATCTATCTATCTATCTACCTACCTATCCTACCTACTTATCCTACCTACCTACCTACCTATCCTACCTACCTACCTACCTCCCTACCTCCCTACCTACCTACCTACCTATGTACCTACCTACCTACCTACCTATCTCCCTACCTACCTCCCTCTCTACCTACCTACCTACTTACCTATCTATCTATCTATCTATCTATCTATCTATCTATCTATCTATCTATCTATCTACCTACCTACCTACCTATCTATCTATCTATCTATCTATCTATCTATCTATCTATCTACCTACCTACCTATCTACCTACCTATCCTACCTACCTATCCTACCTACTTATCCTACCTACCTACCTACCTATCCTACCTCCCTACCTCCCTACCTACCTACCTATGTACCTACCTACCTACCTACCTACCTATCTTCCTACCTACCTCCCTCTCTACCTACCTACCTACTTACCTATCTATCTATCTATCTATCTATCTATCTATCTATCTATCTATCTATCTACCTACCTACCTACCTACCTACCTACCTACCTACCTACCTACCTACCTACCTACCTACCTACCTACCTACCTACCTACCTATCTATCTATCTATCTATCTATCTATCTATCTATCTATCTATCTATCTATCTATCTATCTATCTATCTATCTATCTATCTATCTATCTATCTATCTATCTATCTATCTATCTATCTATCTATCTATCTATCTATCAGCAATCAGGACAATTAGCAGGCAGTCATATCTGCCATATAATCAATAAAGTAAAATACTAATTACCAGATGATTACTGTTTATTGCCAATCATTATTGATCAATAGAATATTTTTATGATAGTCTTATTGTAACATTTATGAAGCAATGTATCATTTTTTTTCTCATGTGTCATAACATCAGCCAGGAAGCGAACCCGCTAACCCGGGAGAACTGCTTGTAAAGCAGCTGTCGCTGATCTCTCGACCACCAATGCTTGACATTAATGTATCATTTTAAAAGAAGTAAAACAAGATTATGAAAAAAAGCTTGCTGTTAATATTTTCTAATTCGGAACTATTTTTATTTTATTTCAACTCTATATTCTGCTTTTTTTCAACTCATTAGTTATTACTAAATGCTTAATGTATTCTTTACTTTTGTCAAAAATATTTATTTCCAGAATATATTTATTCAGATGTGAGTATCAGATTCAACATTACGAGATTGCAAGATGAAATTATTTGATATGGAGATAGGATTACTATACACAAGACTAATTTGGGAAACTGTATTTTAAAATGATATATTAAACAAATGGTTTAGATACACATTCACACAATATGTTTTTTTTTTTTAATTATTTACTTCAAATACAATAAAATAAAGCTGAGAAATAATATATAGAAAATAAAGTTTTATCTCTCAAACTCAGTAATTTTTTTTAATAATTTAGTAATATTTACTGAGGCTGTAACCTCGAGAATGTGTAAAATGCGATAGTAGGGACCTCTACAGGTGTTTTAACCACAAGCTTACGCTATGGAAGAAAAGAGGGGTCTGTCAGAATAGCATTTGAAAATAAAAGTTATGATTTTAATATTAATAGGAATAGTAAAAAAATTCCTAAGTATACAGTAACCATTACTAATTATTATTATAAGTATTACATAAGAATATATTGTGATTATAATCGACTGTCTGACAATGCAACAATCAAACATTTTATTTTAAAAAATAACTGATGTATTTAAATATTAGTTGTAGGTTTATTATATACTTATAGATGTGGTTTATCTTCAACTAAATGAACTATAAAAAAATTAAAATATTAATTTGAAGGAGGTAAGTAGAAAATAAATAGTTGACATCTTTTTTTTTTTTTTTAACAGATTTTATGTTTATATTTGCTTTCTGCTAAAAAAATAGATCAGATATAGATAATGAATTAAAAATTATAATTACTATGTATAGTATTATATGATTTTCTCATATTATTTTCAATATCTGCAGAAAAACAGTTGTAAACATAACTAATCAATGGAATTAGACAATAGTACATTTTTTGAATGCCGTATTACTATCTAGGGTGCACTGATTTTTCAAGTTTACAACAATAGGTGCCTCTAATGTATATTTTATTCTACAGAGATAGTACTAAGGGAACACACTTGATTTATTGTTGATGATAGTTTGCTAGACACATTTTTAACAGATTTATTAAATTGAATGACTGCAGAATAATTCATTCAATTTCCAAAAGGAAAGACCCATTGATGATGACATTGATTCAGAATATTAGGGCAACTTTGGGGAAATAAGGAGTGTCACCTTCTTATTATATAGTATTTGGTTAATTCGGTGTTCACTCTTGTTTGATTCAAATTGCACGGATCCTCTAATAGTATTAAAAAAAAAATTAAGCAATTAAAGAAAGAGTTTATCGGATTGCCTCGCAAACAACGATAAAGTGTACATGGGAACTAATATACATTAATAAAATTGCAAGAACATAATTATAAAGACATTGTTTAATGATTTTGAATAGTTCCTTCAAAAACATAGTTTAAAAGTAATCTTGTAATCTGATCTTAGGCAAATTTTGCTTACAAGAACTTATTTGTATTATCGGCATGTTAACATAGTTATATTTGCATGGTTGAATGTTTACTCTGAGCGATTTAGCTAGTTAGTAATTGTACTAATAGTTCATTACTGTATATAATTATAAAATTTTCTTAAGTTCCAATATAGCTAATAAGTTAAAATAAACGTTTTATATATATATAAAAAAAACTTACTAATTTCTTATCACAAATTTTAAACAATATTATAAAGTTTAAGGCATTATTTTAATTATCATGATAAAAATAATAGTTTATTTACTGGTGGAATGAAAATCTGCTGTTATTGATGTAATATATGATCTATAGTTTGCTGAAAACATATAAAAATTGTTAAATAGCCTGAACAGAATAACAATATAAATATGCTAATATATGTCATAAATCAATTTATTTCTGCATTATAAAATAGCTACTTAATAATTATGTATTTATTTGATTATCTCTGTTGGATTAAACACTACGTCAAGAGACTTACTATATATTTTTAATTGTGCATATAAAAATTTTGAATTAACATTGTAGCCTGTAGGCATAATCATTCACTAATGTTTTTTCACAGTACTTAATTAGTTCAAAAAGTTAAAGTTAGTTTAAGTAAAGTTGAACATAAAAGCTAATTACAAATTTAAATGAATATGATTTGTTTAAAAGCGATTAAGTTTTAAAGAACAGAAAGGCAATCAATATGAGGATTAAATTATAACTTGGCAGAAAAGTTATTCCTTATAGGTTTTAAAATATAAAACAGAACTGTAATTGTGAAAACATGTCAAGTATTAGTTAGTGTTTCAATTACTTCATAAATTATTGTTGTTTGTGTGAGTGTATATATATATTTAGATCCCCCCCCCCCCTAAAAATAGACTTAATTGAATAGGGAGTAGATTTTTGTTAAAGTAATAACAGTTGGTAATACTATTACTAATAATGGTTTATTTTAAAAATGAAACACCACTTAAAATATACAGCTTGACTTTAAATACTTGATGAAAAAGTACAGATACATATGCTATTTTAGTAGTTAAAAATAAGTCATACATCACATGACTTAATTTAATAAGCTTTATAGATAAAATGCTGCAAAGAGAAAGCATTAAAAAAATCTTTATCTAGAAATCATCCCTATCCTCAGACCAGCTTCATGCTTTTGGCATTCCTAATATCCTAATGACTCACTGATGAATGCCAAAAGCATGAAACTGGTCTGAGGATTGAGATGATTTCTAGATAGAGATTTTTAAATTGCTTTCTCTTGGTGGCATTTATCTACAAATCTTGTTAGAATTTACATGCTCTTTTGTTTTTATCAACACATATGAATGTGATACACTACTGGAAACATTATGTTTCTGAATCTAATTAATTTATTCAAATATTAAATTGAAATGCAATTAAACCACACTATGCCATAAGTTATGAATAAATAATATACTAGTAAATCAGAGTAACTATATATACTATCAGCTTTCAATCAATGTAAGTTTTTGTTTTCTAGCATTATTGGAAATACACATTGGAAATTATATATCAGCCAGATTTAAATGTGACACTAGTTAGTATGACAAGAAAATAATTCAAATTTTACAGCTATATAATCTGTAGTTACTAATTAATATGTTGTAATAACAAAGATAATGCAATAATTTATAATTGATAAACAAATATAATTGGAGTGTGGATAAATTTAGGACATTTAAGATTACATTACCAAAATTTTTCAGATTGAAAGCAGTGGCAATGATGATGATTATTATTCTTTTCATACACATACAGAGGTTGATTAAGCAGTAAGCAGACTAAGCAGCTGCATAGGGCCCCTGAATACTAAGGGGCCCCAAGGTCTTAAAATGTTTTTTCATTATGATTCAAGAAAAAATATGTTATTTTTTTGTATACAATCAACCAACTCTCCTATAATGCAGTATTATTTAAGCTTTTGAAGGGAATTTATTTGAGTTTTAGTGGTATTCTAACTTTCAACAGGA
Organism: Epiperipatus broadwayi; assembly: GCA_028023455.1. Lineage (NCBI taxonomy): Eukaryota > Metazoa > Onychophora > Udeonychophora > Euonychophora > Peripatidae > Epiperipatus > Epiperipatus broadwayi. The sequence continues at coordinate 2,337,105 of JAQFVV010012546.1, forward strand.
CATCAGGGAAGAAAACTAGTATAGCATAAATAATCCCAAATTAAGTGTGTGTGTGTATATATATATTAATTACACAAAAAATTCGACCCTTTCCAAAATAATAATTTGATGTAAATTTAAATACTCTGCTTTTGAAAAAAATATTGTTAATACATTTTGCTGTTTTTCGGAAACTAATATTTCTCCAGAGGATTTATTCTAAATTATATTTTGATTGGAATCAGGTAAAAATGAAATTTCTTTGTTAACGTCTGAACTCCAAAGAAATGTCTTTCACATTCCAAATGTTGAAATATTATTGAATTTTTTTTTAACAATTCCCTTACCTAATGCATTAGAAGAAAGATTGTTTTCTGTTTTACAGCATGCAAAAAAGTATTTAAGGAGTAATACTATGGGAGAAGAAAAATTAAATAAATGGCCATTCTATATATAGAGGAGGAAATTTTAAGCCAAATTGACACTGCAAAAATAATTGACGAATATGCAGGAAATAAAGCAAGATGGAAATTTGTGTAAAAAATAAGTTTTTTAATAAATTCATTTAATGTGTTATGGTATGAAATTTTTGATTACTTTTCTTTTTTGTTAATAACTTAATGAAAATTTTCTTGTAATTTTTTTTTTTAACTTGAGTTTGCCGGCCCCAAAATTTTTACTGCTTGGGGCCCTCACTTAGCTTGATCTGCCTCTGTTACACATGATGTGATATACTCTGTACTTTATTCTTATGTTTTGTTAATTTTATTGTTTATAATTTGTTTGATACAATGATAGATATTAATGCCAAATTAGTTAACTCCAGATTTTTTTTTTAAATTCTGCTCTGTAAAAAATCTCTTTTTTCTTTCCTATAATTCAAGAATTTTTTGACACTTAATTACTTTGATAAGATACTATTAAAAGTCTATCCTGAAATAAATATAGTTTTTACACCTCAAATGACTAAATATTAGTTGTTTTTAATAGACTTTTCTTTTTTACATAAGACTGAATTTACCACTATTAATATCAATTTTTAAATTAACAATACTCCACTATGGTTACTCAACCAGCTAGAGTTTTGTTACTATTAGAATTAACCAGACAGATAATCCCACTACCTAGGATTAAACCAACAACCATACTTATTACAATTTCTTTTAGGGTTTTTTAATGCTTGGATAGCTTTTTTTAATATTACTGTTTTCTTCAGTTTGAAATCCTTGCAAAAATTATGAAATGAGATGTATGTTGAAATGATATAAGTCAGAAAAATATTTTCTTGACAAAATCATTTCTATCAAGTCATAAACACTTGATTATTGTAAGTAGTATTTTGCTATTGCTTCCCCTAACTTTGTCCATTATTATAGCATAATACATCTTATTCTCAAATTTTATTATAAAGCATTAATCCAGATATGAGTTAATTTATAACATCAGTATCATGAAGAATCATCAAACGTCATATGATCACCATTCTAGAAACTAGTCTGGTGATATTACATGAGCAGGCACTAGATATGGATTTTATGCACAAACCTTCCTGCATCCATTGATTACTCCGGCTTGCACTGAGTGGTACTACTTTATGGAATGTTTTGCCTCTGTGAAATTATGAGGAATATTAAGATCAAAGAACATTTTCTTATAGTTATTGAAAAGCACCGGTGAATGGCCCACTATATATTTACAGGCTGAACACATTTATATTAATAAAACATGATGTAACTAGTCTAATGTTGCTAAATCTTCATTGTCAGAAATAATCCACTTTACATCTGTTTACTCTTGAATCAGATGATAATATCAACTTTTACAAGTGAGAATCACTAGATTACAGATACCACTGTTATTTTTAACTATTCATGCCAGTGACTTTAAACTGTAAAATACTCTAAAGTTTTATACTTAAATCAATCAGCTTAGGTTTGTCATTGGATAAGTAACGATCACGTAGTTGTAACTAGTGAGTAACAATTAAAAGTCCTAGAGCATTTGAATAAGTTAAAAATGATGTTTATATATTGATTACTTGGGAAGGGGGTGATCAATAACACTGGCAAACATACATTTTGTTGCCTCAAATATTATACCCATATCTGGGTATATTTAACACGCTGATTCTGAAAATAGCACCAGTTTTTTGTATCAGTTCTATCTTTTGAGATACTAGAATATATGTTACATACTGATCTTCACTCTACAACATGAAAATCTACTCTTTTCATATCAAAATCACAACTTTTCAATCATTCAAGAAACAAGATGATTCCCTTGTAATACTTCTAGGAGTGTGATCTGCTAGGAAAATCCCGCATAAAATTTCAGCAATAATTCCACACCATGCATGCATTTCATTTTATATAAATTTCATCATTTTTATTCTTGTTCTTTGCTTAAGTCACCAAGGTATCCTAGAAAGTGTTTGCTACGATTATTTCAATTAATGCTTATGATATTAACAATACAAAAATAATAATCATCAAAGTATTTTTCTAGTTCCCTCTAAACCATTGATATTCAAAGTTCATGCTACTTTTCATTCTATGTGACCATTGGCACAAATGCTCTATACAAGTTTTCCAGACAAAATATAAGAAACGCATGGTTATCTTGATATGCAACTTTGACACCAAAATAGTCTACATACTTAGAAATAGGTAACCTATTTGCTTTCATTCTGTACTCCCCATAAATATAGCAAAATACATTGGGATGATTCAAGCAACTCCATCTTGAAGTAGCCATAATCTGTACAGTATTTGATCTGCAAAAATAAAATATGATTGGGAATACATACACATCTTGTACACAGCAATGACTATTATATAATTAGGTTAGTTTTTACAATCCAATACTTTGGATGTAAACCTACTGTTGAAAATATGTAAATATCCACACTATATCTGAAAAAATAAACAGAATAATCTGTGCTCAACTGTTTACACAAGATCATGTTGAGAAACCTTTGAAATAAATTTATATAGTCTATGAAAACCATGGCGTTCTAATTTTTTTGCATATAATTATATAATAAACAAAGAACAAAAGTGATTTTGCCATTTGAGCTTTATGTTTTTATACCCGTGTGCATTATATGAAACGAAGTAGACAAATAGTTGTGAAGCAAAAAAATGTAGATAATTAAATAAGAAAGCTGTTACGACATTCTGATTCTGCAGAAGATATCTTTTAAAGAGTGAACTAAAATTTAATATATTCAACCATGACTAAGAAAGTAGAGCAGATATGGTCTAATGAATGCAATTTTCTGAATCGTATCCCAACTAACCCCAGGAGCAGGCCTAAAAAACAAGATATCAAGAAAAAAAAAGTACTGTGCGATATATATATGTATGCATATGTGTATCAATTTATAAATAGTCTTAATTTATTGGGCGTTACACGGTGCGCATTCATTTGTGAGAGATTTAGTTTTGTAATACATTTAATTATATTAGAAAGAGATGAAAGATGTAATTCATAGATGGCAGCACAATGATTTTATTATAAAAAATAAATCATAATGTATTCTTCGTATATTGTAATTATTCATTTAATTTTTTTTTTTATAGTTGATGATTTGTGCTATTTGTTATTAAATTATGTTATATTTATTATTTTATTTCTGTAATAACATTAAAGCGTAAACATGATATTGGACTAAGTTCATATTGTAAATTATTTTCAGTACAGTTTCTTTTTCCCGTTTTTTTTTTTAAATCATTTTATTAAATCTAAGTGAACAATTCGCAGGATTTTTTTTTTTTTTGTAATTTAAAATATATGAACATTATCTCTCCCTTTAGAATATTTTATTATGTCTTAGTCTTTTATTGTTAATATTTTTATCTTGTTATACTAAGCTTTTGTCTTAGTAAAGCATTTTATTTATACCCTTATAAAGGACTGAAAAGATAGTTGTAAGAGCTCTCATGACAATACCCATAATTCTATGAGTTTTAAAATTTTCCACCAGAATCTTTTAAAAGATAAAATTATGACTTTACTGTTGTCCAAAGTTGACCTCTTTCATAATGACAGCATAGTTTAATAGGTTAAATGGAGCCCTCCTGTTACTGAGTTCAAATCTTTTTTCTAATGAAGAGGATAATAAATGATTCCCTGGAGATCCGCTTTTCTCCATTATGTTAGGGAAAAAAGATATGATGGTTACAATTCATTAATTTTATTTTGACAAAATAAATTTATTTTCAGCAGTATGCTGATTTTTCGTTTTTAAGAATAAGTACGAGGAATTCTTTGTGTTGACGATTTTGAAACATATATATATAAGTTTGATTTAATAATTAAATCCCTTCCTATTTAATTAGATGTGCAATTATAATAATTGGATCTGTATACACAGTACTGGTTATATATGCACATTCGACGTTAGTCGTGTATGGGTACATTTATTACATATTTGGGTGATATATATATTTTCTAATAAAGTGAGTCCTCATTCACATATATTTTTATATCGTTCTGCATTTTTAATTAATTTAATACAGTATTCACTGTACAATCATTTTTTCAGAGCTATGAATATACACATTTTTTTATCAAATTGTATAAACGTAGCAAAACTTTTATACATTACCATATCCAGTATTTAAAGTTGTAATTAGTAATATGTTAAGTGTATACTCATTACCTAAGTAATATATATTAAGACTATAACCTTAAGTCCACATGTCTAGATGCGACAGTAGCGACCTCTACACATGTTACTACAAGATTAATGACTTTAAAAGACAAGGGTGAGGCTCTTGTCTTTTAAAGTCATTAATCTTGCGTTAGCATTTGTAGAGGTCCCTACAGACACATCTAGGTGCATGGTCTTAATGTTATAGCCTTAATATACAGTATTATAACATTAACAGCTATATTTAAATTTAGATTAAATGAAATTTAAAAATGATTTGACAAAATAAATAATTGTATGATTAATCCTTTTGCATTCTGACACATTCTATTGTTTTATAAATATTGCATAAAAACAATAACAAAATGCAGATTATATATATAAGATTTGTTTCTAATGTAACAATTTAATGTTACGTACCCATAACCAAGTCATTGATTGCTCAGAAAGTCATGGGACATTTAAGAACAAAATCATAGATTAAGATTTAACTAAAGAACTTTTAACTGTATATCTATCTTTGTCACTGTAGTAAATTATGTATACCAACAATTTTTAATATTATATATATATAAGGAAGAGGACACAACCCCCTATGATCTTTGATGTCTAACTTTTCCAGGGCTCACTTTATCTGCCCACTTCTTTTCTGTGGAACATATGGAAAAATATTTGTTTTAATACTCTTTTCCATACCAATATATACATAGGGCATTTTTGAAATTCCAGCAGTATTACATTAAACTTCCTAGAGTAAATGTGTATATCTAGGTTCTATTTCTGAAAGTAGATTATTTATTGTCAAAGAAAACAAAGATTAAAAGAATGCAATAACAAAGAGTCTATTATCAATGCTTTCAAAGTATTTTTTTCCAAAGATAAAAAGAAAATGCTGAATGATTCAAATATCTTAAGCCTTTCCTTCTTTCAATCACAATCTATGTTATATAAAATCATTACTTCATTTATCTACATAAAATCTCCAAGAACATTTAATTTAAAAAAATTAAAAAGAAACAACTCTATAAGTTATGTTTATTATAGGAAATTACTTACAAAATTAACTTTTCTGTTTTTTTTTCACATTAAATAAGTCAAACTATTTTATAAAATGAAATATTATTGTTTTTTCTTTAAGATATAGATATGTTATTATTATTATTATTATTATTATTATTATTATTATTATTATTATTATTATTATTATTATGTTTCAAAAAGGCCTTTATTGTCTCAAAAGTATACATTATTATTATTATTATTATTATTATTATTATTATTATTATTATTATTATTATTATTATTATTATTATTATTATTATTATTATTATTATTATTATTATTATTATTATTATTATTATTATTATTATTATTGTTGTTGTTGTTGTTGTTGTTGCTGACTTTGTAGAATTAACATGTGTTATTTGTCTCTCTGATTTTTGAATTCTATAATTCTTATTTGGCTAAGTTTTTTTTTTCCTATTTGTGATGGTATTATTAAGTAGAGTTTGGATATTTTATTGATCTTGTTTTGTATGTATTTTATTTTCTAATGGTTTCATATTTCAATTTTTATTTATTGATTTCTTTTAACTTATTTTTAAGTAGCCATTTTTTTTTTAATTTTTTTATCTTGTTTTAGATTTTTTTTTATCTTAGTTTTTTTAACTTTGTTGGAATTTATTTTTTTAATTAATTGATTTATTTTATTCTTTTTGGTTTTTTTTATCTTTACTTTAGATTCTTAATTATCTTACTTTTTAATCTCTGTTGGAATTTTAATTAGTTTTAATTTTATTTTTTGTTTGTTTGGTTTTAAAACTTAAGGTTTTTATTATTATTATGGATAAATGTAATTATTGTCATTTAGCTCTTCCTTTTGGTGGAAATTTTATAACTTGCCTGGGTTGTAATGGGAATGTTCATTTTAAATTTAGTACAGTAAGTAAAAAGACATTTAAAATATATCATCTACAAATAAAGCATTATGGAGGTGTAAAAATTGTAGAGCAGGAACTAATTTAAATTTGACTTTAAATGATGGATCTAGTTCTGATTCCTTATCTAATTCTTTAGATAATAATTCTAGTGTTGAATTACTTCAGCAGATGAATAGAAAACTTGATATGCTGCCTGTTTTACAGAATAATATTGATTCCTTATCTCAATATTTTGCTAAACTTATTTAGAACTTGAATTAGTTCAAAATAATATAAAAATATTGATTAGAGAATTTAATGAAATGAAAGAAAAAGTAAAAGCACAAGATTCTTTGTTATGCAATTTGCAAAAAGAAGTTTTTTTATTTAAAGCAGCAAAGATTAGAAAACAATATTGAAATTGTTGGTGTTGTATATGCTAATGATGAAAATTTATTTAATATTGTTGAAAATATAGCTAAAAAATTAGAATTGCCAGACTTTAATAAAAATTATATTAATTCTATTTATAGATTAAAATATGGAGGTAGTTTTAGGCCTGTAATAAAAGATAATTTTGTTAAGAAAATGGTAAGAGATTTATTCTTGTTAGGAGGTAAAAGAATTAAATTATATCTATCTGATGTTTTTCCTATTGCTACAGCTGATAAGCATATATATTTGGATGAAGATTTGTTGCCTGAAAATAGGAAATTATTTTGGAAAGTTCGTTCAATGGCTAAAGAAAATAAGTATAGGTTTGTTTGGATTAAAAATGGGAAAATTTGGTTGAGGAAAGATACTGGGGATAGGGCTTTTAGGATTGTTTCTGAATTGGATTTGTCTAATTTAGGACATGGATTATCTTTTAAAAATATTGTTACAGAAAAAGATAATTTGGCTATTGAAAATTTTAAGTTTTTTCATATAAATATTTGTAGGGTGAGGAAACACTTTGATGAGTTGTTAATTCTTTTACATTCACTTGATTATTCATTTGCTATTATAATTTTGTCTGAGATATGGATTAAGAAATGTGAAAAAGGACTGCATGAGTTAGAGGGATATACATCAATTATTAATTCTAGAATTAATAATAGGTCAGGTGGAGTTTTAGTTTATTATAAATCAGTGCTTTGTGTGACTTATATTGATGCAGTTTTTGATTCTTCTGAATGTCTTGTTTTAAATTTCATTTTAGGTTCAGACAAATTAACACTTATTGCTTTGTATAGGTCTTGCAGTCATACATTTGAAAGCTTTAGTGATGAACTTGGTGATTTGCTTACTAAATTAAATGATAAATTCATTATTCTTGTTGGTGACTTGAACATTGATATTTCTGGTGAAATTTCTGTTGTGGCTCAACATTATTTAAATATGCTGTCACTTTTTGGATTTATTCAATGTTTATTTCATCCTACACATGTTACATCTTCATCATCTTCACTTATTGATCACATCTTTGCTAGATGTCCTGAAAATATTCTTTTGAAAACATCTTTTTTGGATTGGTGTCTTACAGATCATAGAGGAATTGTTGTTACTTTTAAAAAGAATTTTTCTCATAGTAAAAAGTGTTTTAAAACTTTTGTCTCATGATCGTTTGCAATCCTTAATTACTAAATATGATTGGAATTTAATCTTTGAGTTGAATGATGTAAACTGTGCATTTTCATTCTTTGTTGACAAGATGAAGGAGTTTATAGATTATTGTTCTTTTATAAAATATATAAAGAAGAAAGATCCCTAGAGACATGATTGGATTACAATGAGTTAATATCAAAAGTTAACAGAAAGAATAAATTGTACAAGCTTTTCAAAAGGTTTCCTGCTAATGAAGAATTTAAAATCAGCTAAAGGTTCTTGATATAGAAATAAAGAAAGATATAGTCAAAGCTAAATTTATTTTCTATTCTACTCAAATTGATTCTTTAAAATCAACTAAATTAAGCAACTTTTGGACTGTTGTTAAAAAATTTATTTTTAAAGAAGGATTTTTACAAATTTCTAGACTAAAGATTAATGAAATATCTATTGATGTTTTAAATAATTCAAAACTAATAGCTGATCATTTCAATCAATATTTTGTACATAGTGTGGAATTGTTAATGAATAGTTTTGACAATAATTGCAGTTCTCATGTTTTTCAATATGAGAAATCTATCCTGAATTCTTTTGTTTTTAAAGAGATTGAAGATTGTGAAATTTTAGATTCTCTTTATAAAATGAGACATAAGAAATGTATTGGTTTGGATTGTATTTCTGTAAAAATATTAATTGAAAATGTTTCCATTCTTTTACCAATTTTATCTTTTTTATTTAATTCTTCTATTGATTCAGGTATATTTCCAGATTGTTTAAAATCTGCTGTTGTTACACCTATTTTTAAGAGTGGAGATAGGGAATGTTTGGAAAACTACAGGCCAATTTCTATTTTATCAACATTGTCTCAAATTTTGGAAATGTGTGTAAAAAACAGAATTGTTTTGTTTTTTCAAAAATATAATTTATTTTCAAACAATCAATTTGGGTTTTTGCCAGGAAGATCTACAGAACTGGCTTTATCTGAACATGTTTCAGTCATCACTGAATCTTTAGAAAAAGGTTACAAAACTATAGGCATTTATTTAGATTTGCAGAAAGCATTTGACTGTGTTCCACATGATATATTAATAATTAAGTTACACCATTGTGGCATAAGGAGTACTATGCTTGAATGGTTTAAATCTTATTTAAGTAATAGAAGCCAATTTGTGAAAATTAATAATTTTTTGAGTGATTCTGAAATAATTAGATATGGAGTTCCTCAAGGTTCAGTCCTGGGTCCATTGTTATTTACTGTTTATATTAATGATCTGCTTGATCTTTCTCTTCATTCTAACATTTTTTGTTTTGCAGATGATACTGCTTTGGTTACTTCAGCAGTTTCATATAGTTTACTTGAGAAACTTGTGAATGAAGATTTATTTAAAATTACACAATGGATGAACAATAATAGATTACTGCTAAATATTAATAAATGTAATTACATAATGTATTCTCTTAAAAATATTCCAGCAAAAGACTTGTTAATTCAATTGCCTTATGTTAATAAAACGTCTTGTCAGAAAATTACCAGGACTTCAACAATTTCTTACCTTGGCTTGGTTTTGGATGAGTATTTACATTGGGATAAACATATTCTTTGGCTTCAAGTAAAATTAAGAAAACTTAATTTTCTTTTTTATAGATTAAGAGATTGTTTGAATAAATCTGTCCTATTAAGTATATATAAACAAATTTTCTTAAGCAGACTTTGTTATGGTATAACATTATGGGGTGGCACTGCAGCATATTTTTTGAAGTCGTTGCAAACACTACAAAATTTTACGTTAAGAATTATTTTGTTTAAACCTTTGGATTTGCCAAGACTTGAATTATTTAAGTGTGCTGGAGTTTTAACTATTCATCAATTATTTTTAGTGAATATTTTGTGTTATTATATTAAATACAAAAAAATGAATAAAAATAATTCTTCATCAATAATGGTGACTAGATCAAGTGATTTTGATTTATTATTTGAACCAGTGTACTTTAAAACTCATTGCAGATATCAGAAATGTTATCTTGGTCCAAGATTTTATAATATTTTTATAAGAAACATTGGATTTAATGTTAATGACCTATCAAGGAAAACTTTGAGAAAATTCATTATGAACTGGATTATAATTGATGATAATCAAAAACTTTTTATTTCTATTTAATTATTTTATTGTATATTAATGTTTTTTATTTTATTTGCACATGTATTTTTGTTAAGCTCCATGCATGATTTATTTATCACAAGGAGATTATATGTTTAATAAATTAAATTAAATAAATAAATAAATTATTATTATTATTATTATTATTATTATTATTATTATTATTATTATTATTATTATTATTATTATTATTATTATTATTATTATTATTATTATTATTATTATTATTATTATTATTATTATTATTATTATTATTATTATTATTATTATTATTATTATTATTATTATTATTATTATTATTATTATTATTATTGTTGTTGTTGTTGTTGTTGTTTGTTGTTATTATTATTATTTATATATTTTTTTTTTAAAAAAATATTTGAAATAATATAGATATTATTGAAGTTCATATTTATAAGTGCCAAAAACTAATATTGACAATAAACAAAAATAGAAATAGAAAGTTTTGAATTTCAAACGTTGATGAGATATATAATAGAAAATAAAATATATAAAGAAAATAAACCAGTTGAATTTTAAAATGGAGTACCTATAAAATGTTAAGAGCAGAACTGAAGATAACACTCTTGCAGAATATAGACTACAAAAAATTTTGAGTATATGACTGATATAAACACTGATTAATTACAATATTGGATTATAGTAAACCCTTAACTGGTCAATGTGTGAAGTATTTGAATATTATTTATTTATCCTTAAATGGGACAGTCTCTGATTAACGTTGACATAAGGAGAAATAAAATAGAACAAAATCACTTTTCTCAATTCAATGTGTAATCAGTTTTTCTAATCAAAATACTTTTCAGCTATAGGCATGAGTTTCCATTAAAAATTGATGGCAATCATTCTTAATAAATGGAAATATTTAAATAAACCTATTTAAAGAATATATACTAAAGATAACTAACATAGTGAGTTCCCTATCTACATTTGACAGCCACATATTTCCTAACATTGCTCTATTTATGACTTGTTTTTGTAAACATGAGTATTCAATGGTCATCAAATTGTAGCACCAAACTAATTTTTGATGAAATTTTATAGTATGAGAATTTTTCTGTAAAAGTATACTTGAAAAATGTGGTTATTAGACAACCGTAATGCAATACAGTGCTTTGAACTGAAGAAAGCCAGTAGTTAGAAACTGGCATGAACATAAGCTTGGCACTACAATCTAGTATTCTGATGCCCATGCTTATATGAATTTTTTTATGAGTAAAGTAATGGAAGATACCTTACTGCTCTCACTGTGCTTTTATTTAAACCATTAAAATTCATATATAAACAAGGCAAAACTCTCCATACAGTAGTGCAACCCTGTGACAACCAGAGTAATCAATGGATGCCAGAAGGTTTTTGCATAAAATCCCTATCTAATAGTGATCATGTGATGCTTAATGGTTTAAAATTCATATATCCTATGAAATGGTCAATGTAAAAGCTAAAATTTTCTGAATCAATTAAAGCTGAGGAAAGTAAAAACATAATTTTATTTGGATTATTTGAAAGGATTTTTTCTGTTTAATTATCATTACCAGGTTTTCTGAACAACAGATTATATGGTTATTTGTGTTGCCTATTTGAATCATCAAATGTGCATCAAAATCATAGAGAGACAGAGAGAGATTTTAATCACTATTCAAAACTTGCACTTATTTTGAGGAAATACTATGCTCTATTTTTATTCATCTTAAAACAACATTTAAACAATTATTTGATTAAAAAATAAAAATATTTGTAGCACTCAATAACACAATTATAATTTACATGCCAAGAATTAAAGTAAAAATATAACTGGTCTTTTATCATACATTTTAAAACCCATAATTCTCCTTACGATAGATGATTGATAAAGGAGTAGTTTGAAATATAGAACCAAGGTGTAAAACATCTATCCTAACCATTTTCAATAAGAGTTAATTACATTTAATTGCAAAATATTGCACATTTTAAGAGTGTCTTATCAAAGTCTCTGAAAAAATTCACAAACAAGTTTCCTTTATAGATGACTTCTTATTGCATTTGCATGAATTTATTAAATATGTAATTCATCAATAGTTAAAGTAAAATATATATAAAAATGGTATGTTTTAATGCCATTTGATAAGTATAAAATAATACAATATAATGTAATAATAGAATGCAACCAAATGCTATAGTTTCATGGTGAATGACCTGTATCTAAAAGACCAAGTATGAATCACGCACCTTTGTTAAAATTTTATCTAAGGTTGTGATTCAGACTTCAAGTTTTAAATACAGGTAACATGCCATTGAAATTGTTGCTCTTGGTTATATTCTATAATTATATGGATTTCATCTAGGTATTCATTCTTTAACTTAATATAATGTAAGTATTGTAACTTAAAAAATAATCAAATGAATTATTACTCAGAAACTTATAAGAAGTTTATATGCATGAAGCTTCAGAGATAGATACGATCTATTGATATTTATCTACAAAGCCATTTAACCATAGCCCCAAAGCTTAAATATTCTCCAATCAATTATTGTATAAAACATTTAAATTCAAAACAAAAGTGGAATAAGCAAAAAAAAACAAAAACAAAATTTTAATATATTTTTATGTTTTTTTTTTAGTAATTATTAGATAAATTTATATTTAATTCAATGCTCTTATTGCTTCCTATTGCATAAGGGTAATGCACCACATCTGCGATGCCTATAACCTGAATTCAAATCCAGTTGGATAAAGCATGAGCAGTTTTTGAATTCCACTCAAACAGAAAGATTTTAGAATAGATATATAGTTAGTTCATTATTAAATGGCATTAGCTGTTTTTGGAAAAGTGGGTAAAGCAAGAGTAAAAAGTCGATCCAACCATCAACAAGTTGAAATTGACAAATTTGGAAAGCAGTTGCTTTTCTGAAACATTTTTTCTATTTTATTGAAAAGATTTATGTCAGTGATCGAATATTTAAGACTTGTTTTATCTTTTTTATTCTACATAACTTTCATGTGAAAAGTTTTAAAAATTATTACATTTGGCTCATTAGAAATAATTATAATAGAATAATAGTATCATTCTTGTATAGACATCCATGTGACTATAACCCAAAATGACAAATATTTCGCTTTAAATGTATATTATAAATATAAGTATAGCACAGTCGTTTTAAAAATTAATTTTGTTAATTTTTTTTATCTTAAAAAATTATAAATTAAAAGTTAATGAGCATTTAAATTTCTAAAAGAAAAGAAAAATATCTCTCTGCATGTAGTTTCTTTCTTCAAAGCAAAACAAAGGCAAATTATACATGGTCTTTACTTTTGTTTACTTCATTAGCATACTTTGTTAAGAATGATTATATTTACTTAATCATATAAAAGTACTATTATTCCATTTTTTAAGATTTAAAAAATATACTTAAACATGATTTGAAATTAGAAATTATAATACAAAGCAAAAATTTTGAAAAATAATTATTAAAGCAAAATTAATTTCTTTGAGTGAATGCATAATATATGTATATAGGTATATATGTATATAAAGTTAAATCAAAGTGATTGTCCTAATAGGGCAAGAGAGGCTTTGCAACATATGACATTATCCCAGTAGTGAAAGCTGCACCATATTAGAATTGGTTTATTTATATTTATAGACAACACACCATAACATCTGTTTAAGCTAATAATAAATAACTCATTTACTGATCATTTCTCAATGTCTAGATGAGATGCGGTAGCTTGCTTCTACCATAAAGATATGAATTTATGAATATAGCAAGTGAAAGATAATCATTGCATTATAAAACTCTCTTTCTTACTCACACACTTAAATATAAATAAATATTATGTGGTTTAAACTTATACAAATTATAATTTGAAATAGAAAAATTCTTATTTTCTAGCAAACTTTTGGCATATTGGCCTTACCTAGAGGCATACTGCAAGCTGATTGTAGTATAGTATTTAGTTATATAATTAATTTTGAGAATGTGTGCATAAAATGTGATAGTAGGGACCTCTACAGGTCTTAATCACAAGCTTATGTTTTGGAAGCTTGTGGTTAAAACCTGTAGAGGTCACTACTATCGCATTTTTATGTGCACATTCTTGAGGTTACAGCCTTAGTAAATATTATTTACTTAATCAATGTGTGTTTAAATAAATTTATAATTATAATTAATTTTGGTAAAGTAAATTTTATATGATTAATTCCAATTTGTTTTATGACATATAAAGTAATATGTGATATAAATATATATATATATTTAAATATTAATAATTGAATGGAATTTCTCTGTGTATTTTTGTAAATTTCTCTTATGGTATAATAAAGCAAAGTCATTATTAAAAACTGGCACTTTAAGCTAAAATCATGCCATCCACCAAAACTTTTTTAAATCATATATGAATTCACTTTTACCTTATTACAAAAATATCCAGAGAAATCCCATTAAATTATTGACAATTGAATGTATAAACCCATGAAAAGTCTCCTAATTAAAAATGTATAACTTTTAATGGAATAATTTTATTATGAAGAAGATTAGCATTGCTGAGGTACTACTACATTGTACTTTTTGTATACCAGAAATATGATGATAAAAAAGGGAACTGCTGCTTAAAAATTAACATTCACTTGAATTTTTGTAATACTTAGCTGAAAAACATTACTCCTTGAAAATTCATATGATTTATCAAAATATGGTATAACAGTAAAAAAAAAACAAAAGAAATATTTTTTTTCTGTTTATATAATGAAGATAAATATTAATATTAGAATTGTATACTTTTTACATTATATTTTCTACAGAATTATGACATTTTGCAAGCCATATTTTTCCTAAAAATAAATTGTAATCAGAAGACATATTTTTACATCTAACAAGAATAATATAAAACAAGGCAAAACTCTCAATACAGTAGTGCCACTCAGTAACACAGGGTGACACTACTGTATGGATGCAGATGTATGGACAGCAAAAGAGGCAATTCAAGGAGAAATGGGATGGTCAAGTTTTCATATGAGAGATGCAAAAAGTAAAATGAAAATGTTTGGTAGATTGCAGTTTATGGATAATAAAAGAATAGCAAAAATAGTATTTAATTGGGTTATGAGTAAAGGGCATGTAACAAGATGGGTGAGAAAGGTAATGTGGTATGCAAAAGATTTGGATAAAGAATTTATATCAGTATATTTATACAAAAGATGGGATGATTGTGTTAAGAGGATTGTTGAGTGTTATAGTAGTAAGGAATGGGATAAAAGAATAGATTTATTAATAAATAATAGGGATTTAGAGAGATGGAGAAATAGTATGGAGAGTAAAAAGAGTTTAAATATATATAGAAATAAACAGAATATTAGGTGTGAGTTAATATATGATAATAGTAAGGAAAGTAGTTTATTGTTTAAGGCTCGAATGGGATCTTTAGCTACAAAAGAATATACATGTAAATGGAAAAATATGGGTGATTTATTTTGTAAATTATGTAAGGAAGGAATAGAAAATATTAGGCATTTGTTAATTAAATGTAAATGCTTGAAAACAGAAAGGTTACATATAATGAAGTTATGGAAGAATAAATATGAAAAAAGTGATTATACAGAAAGTGAATTATTGGTTTTTATGATGGGTTTAAAAAAAGATATGGGGATTTAGATATAAAGACCATAGAGCTGACAAAGATTATGTTGTAGAAAAGGGATAGAGCAGAATATGGAAAAACTTAAGAGTGGGGAATGGAAAATTAAGTGGCTAACAGGTTTATCTGGGCATAATTGCTGTGATATTCTTCACCTTGTTTAAGGAGAAGCCACAGTACATCACATCACATCACATTACATTATATCCTTGTTTAATAACAATTATGTGCTAGTATAAGAGATCATGTGATGTTTAGTGGTTTAAGAATAATATAACTTTTGAATGAAATTAAAACAATTACTTTTTTGTTTTATTTTGTTTTGTTTGAAAATGAACTTTTAGTTTAGAATTAACAATGTTTTAATTTTAACTGTTATTCAGAATTACAAATAACTATTCACACATTACATTTTTGTTTTGCTAAATCGTAAAATAAATCATAATAAAAATTAAGAATTCTTTGTATCTTTTATTAAATACTAGAAAAATGAGAAAAAAATGGCTGCTTTGTAATATTTTTTCAATTTTTATTTTGAAGATAAATACATTTATCATTAAAATTGTAAACTTTTTAATTTTACATTTTGTATATAATTAAAAAAACATATTTTCAATTCATAAAAGAATATTTGGAAGACATTTTCAGATCAAAATAGTTTTCATTATTTTTATTTATATATATTTGTTTGTTTGTTTGAAAATGAACTTTTAGTATAGAATCTTTTTATTTTATCTGTCATTCGAAACTGTGAATAAATAAATATTCATATAGCTTATGGATAAGTTAATATTTATCATAAAAGTATATTATGTAGATGATATTGATTTATCCTATTAGGTTAAAAAGATCATGGATTATGTATAGTAAGTACTTAGAAACTAAAAACTATCACAATTTTTTAATTTCTTTCTTTCTTTTTTTTTTTTTTTTTAAAAGGAACTTTTAGCATAAGATCTTCATTGGTTAGATTTTAGTGGTCGTACAAAATTGCTTATAATTATACAAAAATGCAGATAAATTAAACTTCATAAATGAGTATGATGTAGATACAATACTCTTTGACTTGATATTGTTAAAATGAAGTTGGCACATTAGAAGCTGCCTCTATATTTATCTGATGGGTTTTGTTTTAAAAATGAAACTTTAGAAAAGATTTGAATTTTTTTTTTAGATATTGTATACAATTGAAAATTAATGTCTTACAGATATCCACACTGCATGCTGTTAAACAGATTTTAATCTGATTAATTAACTATTCTTAGCATTATGCTAATTGGAGTCTATTAATATTTTTGCAATCATTTGGACCTTAAATTCATGCAGTTTGGACTGATATTATATATATAAATTGCTTCATTCTATTTTTTAAAAACTATTTATTACTGAACTAAGTTAATATGACCAATTTTACTTTTTATATATATTACATCAACTTACCAACATTTTCATTATTTAATGTAATGTTTGTTA
Source organism: Epiperipatus broadwayi (assembly GCA_028023455.1). Classification (NCBI taxonomy): domain Eukaryota; kingdom Metazoa; phylum Onychophora; class Udeonychophora; order Euonychophora; family Peripatidae; genus Epiperipatus; species Epiperipatus broadwayi. Next base: position 2,354,511 of record JAQFVV010012546.1, read on the forward strand.
AAGCATCATCTTTAATGATATTTTGGAAATTTGTCTGAAACACAGAAATAAAAAACTATTTCATTTCAGTCAAGCATTGGTGGTCAAGAGGTCAGCACAGCTGCCTTACAAGCAGTTGTTCTGGGCTAGCAGGTTTGCTTCCCAGCCGATGCTATGACACAGGAAAAAAAAACTATTTCAATGAGGGAAATATCTCCTGCAGAAATGATGTTGCTTAAGTAAACTCTACCCCTCCATGGACAAGGACTTCAGAATTTCTCTCCTTGTAAATCACTGAAGTATAGTAGAATGTTCAAACCTTGTTTGGTTTTTATCGATTGGCAGAATGTGTAATTCCTATTTTTCATTATAAAGTACTGTAATCCAAATTTATTGATCTCACCTTCTGTTTGTATCATCCGTTTACTTGTATTCACTGTTCCGTAATAAAATTTTTATATGTATAAAAAAAAAAAACCATCAGTATAAGGCAAAACATTATAAATATGCATTTTAAAATGCAGAAATAAATACATTATAATAATTTCTTATAAAACTAATTAAAAACAGATTTAAAGATAAGATAAGTAGTACTCTAAAACTAGGTTTTATAAAATTCAAGTACATTTTTTTGGAAATAATGATTTATAAGATAAGCTTTTTTATTTTGTGCCATTAAAGATTTTTGTCTATTTAAAAAAAAAAAAAATAGTTTTTTTAAAATATTATATTTTATATATTTATTTTGTGTATTTTATATTATATATGAGTATGTGGTGGTTGGATTTGCTTTTTTTTATTATTTCTATATTTTTGACAACTTTCTAAAATATAATCCTAGTTTTTGCCAATAAAGATTATATTTAAAAATCTAAATATATTATGTGGAATTAATATACATAAAATTGTTATTTTTAAATTAGTTCAGTAATTAGTAAAAACAAAAAAATAGTAGAGATTATATATTAAGATATTTATTAATTGGAAGAGATTAATGTATCTGTCAGTTGCTCAGAAAGTCAAATGCCATTTGAACAATAATGTGACAAAATGAGTACAATAGCTCTATTAGTTGAGATATAAATTTTGTTTAATTAAACCTTTAGTACATATGTTTACCACTTTTACCTGTGCATCAAATTGCATAGGAGAAATGCTTTAAAATGAAATTTTATAAAGTTAATAAAACATTTTTTGACAAAGCTTGTAAAAAATTTGAGATGAAAACATTGAATAATAAAAATTATGAGATTTTAGCATTAGATGCAAACATTATACTAATTTTAAATATTTGGAAAATTTGTTCACTGATGGAATAGCAAATGATGAGTAGAATAATTGAAAGAAAGCCAAAGTTTCTGGATTAATTTATAAAAAAATATATATATTGTGTTAGAGATTTAAAATATTTTCTCAACCACACTTATTAATTAAGAGCTTGTTTGAGCTATTGGTATGCTCTCTGTATTGCATTTTTGTAATTACAAGCTTATTAAAAGTAATTCCACATTATATATGACTTGACTTTTTTGATTATTATAATTTTGCCTTTAAGGCTTTGGCTATGCTGAGGCTATTAAAATATGGTGATCTGAATTTAATTCAGTCCCATATAGCTATTTAAATTAGATAGCTGGATTTAAAGACATTTTCATGTCCAAAAATTTCAGAGTTTCTACTTAAATATATGTATAAAATAAGTGCTGAGGTTTGAGTTGATATTTTGCCTCTAGTGTCCGAATATTCTAGCTTTCCACTGATGTGAGCCATAAGCTCAAAAACAGTTGCTCTGGAGATGAGATTGTTCTGGATAGAGATTTTAAATATTTTCTCAACCGCACTTATTAATTAAGAGCTTTTTGAGCTATTGGTACGCCCTCTGTATTGTATTTTTGTACTTACAAGCTTATTAAAAGTAATGTCACATTATATATTATTTGCTTTTTTGATTACTGTGTTATAATAATTGTAGATAAAATATCTAGATAATATTTCACACTATCATTTTCTCTCTAAATATTGTTTTTATTATAAGAACCAAACTTATTTTCTGTATCATGCATATAGTATATATTTCCATTTTGACCATATTTAATAGATATTTCTTTTCCTAGCTATCTTCATTCCCATTATCTAATAAATAGCTGCAAATGTAACTGGTGGAATAAATAAACTTTGAAAAGAACAATATAATCTGGTCAAAATGTCAGTGAAATGTGTAATTAGATGCTATATACACTCTAAAACAAGATTTTAAAGGAAAATGAATATGTAAATTGTTATTTATTTATTGGAAATAACATTCCATTTTTGAAAGAGAAAAATAAGAAATATTGATTCATTAAATAGCTCAAAAAATTATAATGATACTTTTAGCATAAGTATTTTTTCAATTACAAAGCAGAAATATATATATATATAGCAATGGACATTCCTTTTTTTTTATTGCAGAAATATATATATATATAGCAATGGACATTCCTTTTTTTTTATTGAATTGAGGCTATCAAAAAATGATATTATGAATTCTTAGATGTATGAAATACTAAAAAATATGAAAAGATATAACACGTGTGCGTAAGAATAACATTATTTGCAAAATTCAAAATTATAATATAGATTTTTTTCTCTACAAAACACATGTTGGATTTCATTTAATTGGTTCTTCATATTTAAAAAAGGTATTTTAAAACTTCCAGTTAAGAATTTTATTCATTTGCATAATGACTATTAATATATGCCTACTTAGCTATTTTATTTTAAATGGAAACATTTTGATTCCAAAGAATAAAGTCCTAACTCCACTTTATAATTGAACATAATATCAGCTACATAGGATATTAGACTAATAACATTTATAGCACAAAAATAAAATGAGCATAAGGTATAAACATAAAAAGATATGAATATAATCATCTATCACCATTCTCAAACAATTAGCAATACCAAACTCTTCATACAGTAGTGCCACCCAGTGCAAGCCTTACTAATCAATAGATACCAGAAGGTTTGGGATAAAAACCCAATTTAGTGCATATTAATCCAATACCCCCAGATGAGTTCCTATTTTTTGGCTTTCATCAGTAAGAAGCTTTGGTTCTGAGAGTGCTGCATTTAGATCTAATGATCTAATGCAACCCTCTAGCAGCTTATTGGATGAGTAGGCACTAGATGAGGATTTTTTGCACAAACCTTTCTGCCTCCATTAATTAGCAAGGCTTGTACTGAATGGCACATTTGCGATTGGTAATAAGAGCTTGGGTGAGCATGGGAGTGATGATCATGTGACATTTACAAACTAAATGACCATTTTAACTCTAAGAGAAAAAAATTAAATGCTTTAAATATGAGTTTGGTAATGAACATACAAAATAATATTTGAATCACAAATGCATTCATATACAAAACATACTACCCATTTTTCTGTTTATATGATATTTTGTAATGTTATCTTTAAACCTTGGCAAAAATATAATATAATGAAGCAGAAAAGAAAATTAGAAATTACCAAGAATACCAAGAAAGAAGTAAATGATTGACAGCAATAGTAATAATAAACAAAAATAGTAATCCATAGTGAATGTCTACACCATTTTATATATTTGAAAATAGAAATGTGTCACATATTCAGAATATATAGATGTTGCCATTTATTCTATCACTCCTCTGATAAGGATTGCAATAACTTATTAATTAAAACTATTTTTGATTCTACGATATAAAATATGCCTTTTTAACGCTAAAACAAACAAAAATAATTTAAATTCAAATTGTGTATTATTTCGAAAAATAGATCTGAAAAAGAAATCTCAAGAGTGTAAATGAATCTGTCAGAAATCCATTAGTGTTTGAATACTGAAGTTTCATTCTACAAATCCTCTGCTTATGTCAATATTTATTAAGTTAACTTTTAATTAGCCTGTAATCTTAAACAAACAATTTCTTTTTCTTTCTTTTCTTTTTTGTGCCAAAATATATAGGTTTAATCTAATTTTTAAGTATTGAATTCTTAAAAAATATATATGCTTTATTTTTAAATAAATTTCTATCATATTTATTAGATAATTTTAATTTTTTTGTTTTAAATAAATTTATTTTTTAAAAAACCCTAAAAGTTTGTATATATAAAGAGTACCTTCACAAACCCTCTTTTTCCCATGGTTTGACATCATTTTGATAAAGACTAAGCTTTCATTAATTTTGTTGTTAAAAGAGGTTGCCTTGACAACAGTTTGAGATTGGTGAGTGTTATTGATATTGGGATTGTCTAAGATATTACAGGTTTTAATGATTAAATGATATATGTATATATAGTTAAGATATATTAGGTATGATGGTTAAACAAAGTGAATGATTTGTTTCAATTCTTCTATTTTATTTTGTTAGTTGTGTTAAAATAGATAATTATTTAATTTTTTTCTCCAATATATACATATATATGTGTGAGCATATACTTCCCATTATTTATTAAAATAAACATTTATTACTTTTATTATTTTTTATTTTATTAATTTCATGAATCATGTTAAAAGCTATTGACATATCAATACCATCTTGTTAGCCTAACCTTTGATTATATCATTGTTTAAGTTTAACTGCTCTTCATTAAATTTACCTTGTAACCTATGGTCTTTCATTATATATACATTAAAGAACAGTTTTCTGGTGTAGTGAAGGAAATATATCTTTTCATGTTCATAGATTATACTTCATATCCTAGTAATTGGTTTGCCCTATTGTTGAAAATATCCAAGCAAGCTTAGTATTTTTTAGATATAATTTTATAAAAAACTCAATTAACCAACTAATTATTAATTGATGAGAATCTAGAAATTTTTAACTAAAAATGAGGAAAAAATATAAAATTTTTCACGGATTGGTGGTTGACTATTCTTATGTATGAGTAATATATATTTTTATTCTTTCTTAATGGAGATATGTAAAAGTGGATTTGATCGTGGACTATGTAAGGACCCAAAAATAACTGGAATTGTTTTCTGGTTTGAATGCCTGTTGTATATACTTTTGCTGTTATATACTTCTTGCAGGAACCCTTCTGCATTAATCTGCCAAATAACATTGTCATGTAAAATCATGCGGCCACATAGCACATTTTTTATAAAGTGTGTTTCACATATTATCAATGTTTTTATAATGGTTGATATGTTCAAACAATGTGAAATTCTGTTTTTGTTTAAAGAAAACAGTAAGATAAAAAGTTGTAATGCTTGAAACAAATTGTAAGAAAGCTGATCTTGCAAAAAACAAGATTGTGAGTAGTTGAATTGAAATGTTAAATTTACCACATCCACAAAAAGCATGCAAGTGAAGTCCAAAATCAAAGCAAATGCTGATTTTTTTGACTCAAATTGCATTTTTCTCTCAAACTTAGTTCATAATGGTCAGGCACTTTATCTGCGAGTTCTGAAACATTTACATGATGGGGCAAAACATAAACATCCTGTTTTATGGCAAAGAAAAGAGAGGAATCACCAACCCAACAAAGCATCATCTGAGTGTGAAACACTTTTTAATTAAATTCAGCATGACCCAGATTATCTGTTAATCATATTTACTTGATCTCACTTCATGCAATTTTTTTAATCTCTTAAATGAAAAAATATCTCAATTTTTTTAAATTTTTACAGACTTAGAATATGAAGTAAAATGATGGAAGTGTTAAAACACATCGCTTTGCATGTGTTTCTGGACAACATTGCAAAGCGACAAACAGATTTTTATCTGTGCATTGCATTAAATAAACTATACTTTTTAATGCAATTCAATTTGCAACCCTTAAAAAACAGTTTTTATCACAAAATTCTGGTTAACTTTGTCCCTCCTTGTATATAAAGAGTCTCATTTAGTGAAGAGATTAAATAGCAGATTATGGAGCTTAATATCTAGAGATTATGTGCCACATCACCAATTCTGTTTAAAATAATTATAATTGTAAATAAACATATTTTTAACAAACAAATTTCAAATCTTATGTTTTATTTATGTTTATAAAAAAAATATTGATTAATAATTATACATTTAAACATAACTGTTTTTTCTAGTATTTACCCAACTTTAATATAATTACTAATTTATATCTTATAATTATAATATTTTTATAAGAATATATCTAATATTGTAATATTATTCACTAAAAAGAATAAAATTAGTTATTTAGGAGTATATTAATATTGGAAATTTATAAAAATATATTAAATTACAATATATAATATTGTTCAAGCTACAGGTTATTACATAATATTGTTCAGTAAAATACAAATAAAATTAGTTATTTAAAAGTATATATTATTATACAAATGTATTTAATTATAAGGTATGAAATTACTGGGTATATTAAAGACAGCTATATAATATAAGTTTAAAAAACAGCTTAGTTTAAATGCATAAATATTAGTTATTATTTATTTGTTATATATATATAAGAATTAAAATTAGAAATTTTTTTGTGTTTGAAAATATATTTTTTAAAAATTGAAATCATTTTTAAAATTAGTAAAAATGTATTATGATATTGGTATATTATAAAAACTAAAAATAAAATATTTACTGATTTCTGATAAAAACTACAAGTCAACTGAAATAAAATATTAAAATAAAAAAAAACAACTTTGATAGTATAAATAATTGTTATACATTTTATGTACTTTTCTTATGTGAAATTTACTAGTCATGTCCCTTTAAAGATGACATGTTAATTCTGACACTTTAAATTTATGTACCATGCTATCTGTAGTGATATTTCCATGTTTTTAAATGTCAAAAATGCAAAGTAATAAATATTGATTTATTAATTTAAAAAAAGACCTGAAGGAGTCAGTATTTACCAGACAGGCAGTAAAAGTCAAAATATTTCTAGTTCAGACTTTTGTCTTTATGTATTTGATCTGATTTCACAGAATTGGCTATATTACTTTGAAAAAATTATTGAAAAATAAGAAAGTCCAATTTTTTGCATAGTTTATTAAATATTTCTGATTGTTTTTACATAATTGTAATAATTATTTAAAAAGAAGAGAATACACTATGATTTTATTCATATATATTTTATTTTTATAAATAGAAGTTAATAAATTTGACTATAATGTTTACAAATGACACTCTGTCCAGTAAGATGTTCCTGTCTTCTGACACGCATATGCAACATTATTACCAGTAACTGTGGTAGGATTTTTTGAGATATTCCAAAGATCATAAAGAAATTTCAATATTTTAAAACAGAATTTGATTTACCAAAGATTAACATTTATTTATTTGTGTTTTAAAAATACATTTTAATCAAAGAAGGTTTTGTTGATTTTCAAAAGTTACTTATATAGGTTGCTTTTTTACCCACTATTGAATGATAAAATGTGTTTTGTTCTTATTATAAACTCAATTTTGTAATATTTGTAAAGTTCAAATATGATTGTTTTTTATTTATAAATTTAAATTTTAAAAAGTAAAGTCCATTTGATTGAGATTTAATATAGAATAAAGACTTTATATCAAAATAAAAAAATGAACATTAACTAAAACTGTTACCGGGGTTAATTTAACAACAGAAAATATCAATCTGTTAGAGGGATAAATTAAAAATTGCTTTTAAAATGCTGTACATATAGCAGTATTTTATTTATTAATGACAAGTATGGTAATTTTTGATAGTACTAAAAGTATCATGTTTTATTATAGTAATCATAATAAAAAATAAGTTTTAAAGCAATAAACTAAAAAAAAAATAATGTTTCAAAAAATAAAATATATCATCACAGCTTAATGAAAATCATTTAATAAAGTTTTATTATATTTTGAAATATCACAAGATCACAATCTCATTCTAGCACATAATGGTTTATAAACAAGGCAAAACTCTCCATATAGTAGTGCCACCCTGTGCCAACCAGGGGTAATCAATGGATGCCAGAAGGCTTGTGAATAAAACCCCTATCTAACATCTACTCATGCAATATCCCCAGACTAGTTTCTGGCTTGTGGCCTTTGTCAGTGAGAAGCTTTGGATCTGAGAGCATCATAAGATCTAGTTGCAGTGCTCTCAGATCCAAAGTTCCTCACTGATGAAGGCCACAAGCCAGAAACTAGTCTGGGGATATTGGATGAGTAGGCATTAGATAGTGATTTTATGCACAAGCCTTCTGGCATCCATTGATTATTTTGGTTGGCACAGGGTGGCACTACTGTATGGAGAGTTTTGCCATGTTTACATTTTGAAATATGTATTCGTTATTGGAAAGTAATGTAAACTTTAAGAGCTATAAAAATTTTGATTGCAGTATTTGCTTATTATCATTTTTCTATTCAAATGTATACAAATGTGTGTATGCTAAACACTCACACATGTATTTTCTCATTTACTCTTTCATTAATTTTCTATAAAAGAATTGCTATATTGAGGGTTGTAGTAAATAATCATAATTTATTTTTATTATTAAAAATATATAATGTATAAAACAAAAATTTAATGTCAGCATTACTTTCATTAGTTTTTGAGGTTTTGTTTTTAATTGTTAATTGTGTATGTAAAGATGAATTTTCTATCAAAAATAATACCACAATATTTTAATTTGGATTAAAATAAAATAAAATTATTAAGTTCAAATTTATTTATTGATTAGTATACAAACTAAGTTTCATTTAACACAGACAATGAAATTACATTAATAGAAACTTGATAAATGTAAAATATGATTTATAAATTTTTGTTATTGGTTAAGTTTATTATATTTTATAAAGAGTGTTTTAAATGTTATCTTAAATAATAACAATTTTATTTGAATTAATGTAAACTGAAGTCAATTTAATATCAGGTTGTGAAAGCTTTTGCTTAAATATAAAGAACATTTAGAATGAAACGTCTTCTTTTCTATTACAATAAATGATAAAAGTAACAGGATGACCAAGATGAAGACAATGAAATATTTTAAAGGTATTTAAAAATTACATTACAATAAGTTATTATGTTTGTACATGATGTTATTCAGCATAGTAGTAATTTAAAGAATATCAGTAAAATTACTATATTATATATATGTTGAGACAATTATGTATCTCATATCATATAACCCCATACATATATAAAGGTGAAAGTAAAAGTAAAAATAAACACAGACAAAAATTTTTGATAGAGATTTTTTATATTACACTAGAATAAAAATTAAGGAATAAATAATTTTGGACTTAAAAGAAAATATTATTAATTGCACAAAAGGTCTAATTAATTTTTTATTAATTCTCATTTTTAAATTAAAACAAGCATGTTTTTATGTTACAATAAATATAATATTTTATCTATATTCAGGTAAAGATACTGCATCATATATATAAAGTACAGATGGTGAGTAGTGTTATATATATTGAGAGCAATAGTATTTTAAATATTTTATTGAAATGACATTTAAAATTTCTAATTAACAAATTTTAAAAGTAAATGACTTTGTCAATTAAAAATAACACAAGGAAAGGAAAAAAAAACAATAAATGACATTTGTGTCTAAAAGTTTATTTGTTCTTGATATTGTTTATGAAAAAAGAGAGAAAGGAAAACACAATTTTTTTTTTTAAATATTAAAAATCAGGCACAAGGACCTGAATTTTAAATGAAAGTTTCCAAATGATAATAGGTTTTTATAAAAAAAAAACTTTTCCTTGCCATAAAAGAAGACAGGCTAATTAATAGCTTTAATTCATATCAACTATTTTGTTATATATACATACACACACATGTGCATTTATGTATTATTAAAAATGAATTTTTTTTTTATAAATCTGACAATTTGAACATGTTAATTTTTAAATTATTATATAGCACATCTGAGTGTTTGTATATATATATAATTTATGTTTTTGACAGTGAAATAATTGTATATTAAGAAAATAAAATAAGGTTTATTTTTTATAAATACCAGTATATACACACATTTTTAGGTTCATATATATATGTTAAGGCAGTCATTAAGTATGTATTATCAAAAATGAATTTTATTTACAGATTTATAACAATAGAAATATATTCATAAATTATTATACCACATTTCTGTGCACCTATATTTAAGTGTGTTTTATGTATTGATATATTTGTAAATCACAATGTGATAGCTTATTTATTATTATATGATAATTCAATTATGTTCATTTTATATTATATAGGCATGTCTGTGTGCTGATGTATATATATTGGTATATTTTATGTAAACCTAGTAGGACGTATTTGTAAATTACAATGCAATAGTGGATTTTTTTTCATATTAATCAAAATCAGATGGCTTAATTTACATATATATATATATATAGCCATATTCTGCAGACCTTAATTTCATTTTTATTGTCATCAATAAATTAAAATTTAATTGTTATTGCAGTGAATTTATTTAAACCTAAAATATAAATTATTATATATTAGATTATATTTCTTGCTCTTAGTAACAGTTATAATGCTTTTATTCCCGAGATAAATTTGTGTGTAACAGTTTGATATATAAAAAGGGTTTATATTCAGTGTTTATGGACATCCAGATGATGATGATATTGGATTGGCACAAAGGGGATATCCTTTGAAGTCCACACACTACATTTTATTTAGTTTATCATTTATTAGAAATTAAGTTTTTAGTTGACCACTACATTAGTGGTACTAAGCAGCCAGGGTATTGATAATGATCAGCATGGGTTAATATCCCACCATTGTTGTATTGATGTTATATATTCTGATGAATCATCACGTAACCTTTGGATTCATTGTTATGAATTATGTCATTTTTTGACCAATTCACTGCCTGGGGAATTTTTTTGTAAGTATTATATGTTAAAATGTGTGTAAAATGGTATATTTCATCATAATAAAATTTCACTGAAAAATTTGCAGTTGAAGGCAGGAAATTCAAAATTCCCACTGTTACAATAGACAATCCCCAACCCTGACATGTTCAGACATTGTCTGCTGCCAATGCTGTAAAACATTCAGTGTTTTATAACATTGTTTAAAGTAAATAGTTCCAATGACCAAAACTTGTTTATTTGCAAATTTATTACAGTTTTAGATATTTTAAAAAAAAATAATTTACACTATATTTATTAGATATCAAGATATATAAATTATTAATAACTTATTTTGACTTGAAAGACTTTATTTTCAAAAATATAATGTTATATTAGCAGTGAATCTAAGAATAGCTTGAAGCAGTTTACAAGCTTAGTTTCTATGTCAGCAATCTATCACAATTTTGCAATAAATATTCAAAAATTTTAAACTTTTAAAGCATAATTCATTAGATATCAAAGAAATAAATAATTATTCATTTGGATGTTTAAAAATAATAAGAATTAAGAAATATTTCATTGATTTTATAAACTGAAAATAATCTTTCTAGAAATGATGATGTGTAAACTCGGTTGTGTTTACAATCTCATTTTTTTAATATTTACAGAAACAAAGTGTGAACATTTAAAATTTATTTCAGTACTAAACAAAAATATCTATCAAATGACATCAAATTTATTATTTTCAGATAAGTAATAATCATTTAATCATATATTTTACATTGATTTGTGAGACAAAGAAAAACATCAGAAAATACTGACTGCAAGTTGGAAAGGCCAAGTTTGTGAATCCAAATTTTGGTTTAAATTATCCACCCCAAGCTGGTGAGTGCTAAATAATTAGCCTAGTCTATTGTAGAATCATTTTATATCTAGTCACAAGATTGATTGTTAATTTATTTTTCTTGTTGATTATTCAAGATGCGAATGATTATTTCCTGTATGTAATGCTGCTTATAGTATTTAGTTCATAGTGTATTGATGTCAATGATCTCTCATGCTCATTATATTCATTCCTCATGATATTAATTTGTATTTAATTTTTATTTATTTGGGGATGATGATTTCTGTCACCTCAGGTTAAGCTCATGAGTCTGTACCATTACAATATATATATATATATATATATTGTAATATATATATATATATATATATATATATATATATATATATATATATATATAACATGAAACTGATCAGATGTATATGTTTATATTTTGCTATCTTATTTACTAAATATATTTATAAAACTATGTAATTGTCATAACATGGAGGAATATTATGTTTTATTATCATGATAAAAATAAATGGAATTTTTAATTACTTCTTGCCAACTGGTTATTAAACACAAAAGCTTGAGAGAAAAGTTAGTGATATGAAATTATTACAAGTTGTATATATCTATAATTTATCTATTAATAAAACAAATTATATATTCTAAGATAAAAGCTAGTTACAATTATGATTATATTTTATTAATAGTTATTTTTATGTGTTATTATTTTTTATGATATATGCATATTCTTGCTTTTATTTTATTTTTGTTTGTTTAATAATATTTACCAATATTTTGATTTTTTTTTATACATAGCATAAATAGAACAAAAAAAGTCATATATATTAAAACAGGCAAAACTCTCCAGACAGTAGTGCCACTCAGTGCCAACCAGAGTAATCAATGGCTTGTGCATAAAATCCCTATCTAGTGCCTACTCATCCAACTAGTCTGGGGATATTGGATGAGTAGGCACTAGATAGGGATTTTATGCACAATTGGATGAGTAGCAATTAGATAGGGATTTTACGCACAAGCCTTTGGGCATCCATTGATTACTCTGGTTGGAACTGAGTGGCACTACTGTATGGAAAGTTTTGCCTGTTTTAATAACAGTAATATGCTAGCATAAGAAATAGTGATCATGTGATGTTTAGTATATTAAAACATTGAATAAATTACACTCTCCATTAAATACTAGTGGAGCAAAAACATATTTTTACATATATACACAATATTATTCTTAATTTATATTCATATCTAAATTTAAATCTTGCCTTTTTTGATCTTAATGTTTTTGTTTATTATATAATTTAATTTAAAATTAAACATTTTTATTGATTTACAAGCACCGTATTATTGTTGTTGACATTATTAAAAACATTTTCCCAACCTCTTTATATAATCCATGTTTTTTTTATTATTTAAAACCTATAATTAAGCATTTTCACCAAGTAAATAAAAATAAAACAAAAGAAGAAAGTCTATATAAATCATAAAAAAATATAACATCATATAAAAATAACATTTCCATTGAAGTAGACAATTTCAAAGGTTAATATTGGATTAACTGAAAGTTAAATGAATACAATTAATTAAATAGTATATTTTCTTAATTATATTTATATATGTTTGGATTTTTTACTGTTATATATATATATATTGTTAGTGTGTATATATATACAAAGAAATATTAAGCCAGAGTTTTAAAATATGTTTATTAAATTATTGATACTAATTATACCATCGATACTGTCATATCATATTCATAGTTATTTTGCAGGAAAAAAACATTTTCTGTTGATTTGAATGCTTATTCCTTCTCTGTTTTATTATATATTCATTTTTTGTTATAAACCATACCTCACTGATTTTTCATTTTGGATTGTTTCACTCTTTTTTTCGCATATTATTTTATTATAATTTGGGATATATTTATATATATCAAATGTAAGTCAATACATTTGGGATATATTTATATATATCAAATGTAAGTCAATACACAAATGAGATGATAGATTTTATTGATGGCACATAATGCATTATATATAGAATTGGTTGCTGACATAAAATCCCAGTTATTTTGCATTCCATGCATAGCCAAAATATTAATCAGAAACATAAAATTAATAATGTTACCCCTCATGACTATTCTTTTGTTTACCTTCACACATTTAATTTTTTACTTGTAGAGATATAGATGCATTAAAATTATTTTTTCACATAAATATATTATATCAGCTAGATATAACCCAAACTAACAAATGTTTAAAATAAATACTAGTGGTTTAAGAATGATGTATTTATTTAGAAACATTTGCTATTCACATTAGATTTACTCTTACCAGAACATTGATGCTTTATATTTGCTATGCAGAACTATTTCACAGACAGATACATTATATTACAAAATCACATTTGTCTATCTATATTTGTATTCCATGTTATTTGCATTTTACATACAACTACTAGCTAAACAATTACAACAAAGGACATAATTGTTTGACTACAACTTAGTGATAGTATTCATGCTGTACTCTTCATAGATAGTATCCTAATAATTCTTAGAGATCTCAAGAATATTCCTCCTTTTCTATGACTTTCTTCAATAATTTTAAAAAGATGATTGGATTGATGATAAAACTTTGCAAATTATTCATATGGCAACTGTACTCAGACTATCATTTTTTTATGTCAAATCCATTGTATTTTCTAGATATCTCAATCAATCTATTTAAAATAAAATCAAGTCATTATATGACTTGACTTATAAGTGCAAATTTAAAACATTTTGTCCAAAATATATTTACCCTATATTGAATATTTATATAATTAATGTACATAAGGTAGATAGATAGCTTGTGAACTATATCTATGAAAGTATTTAACATTACCAGTTTAGAGTCATATCTTTAATAAAAACATATATCTAAAACTCATACTTCTAACTCTTGTAAATAAACACAGCATGATTTCCTAATTTCTGGTAAAGCCTGGTATTTAGTTATGTCCAAAGATCCTTTGCACCTGTTATAAGGACCAAAATATATATTGCACTATTAATTACATGTTCATTACAGTACTGTTCAAATGTTAGGGAAATTTTTTTTTATGAATTACATTTTCAAGAATTCTAATTTATTGGAATAACACATGATTAGATTACTCATTAGTATTTTATGTAGTGATTAAAAAATGATAACCTATCCTTTTGAATATATATGAATAATCCTGTTTATTCAAAGATTTTATCAGAATTTTAAAATAAAACAGGCAAAACTCACTATATATATATATATATATATATATATATATATATATATATATATATATATATATATATATATTGCCATACACAGCAAGCTAGAATAATCAATGGATGCCAGAAGGCTTGTGCATAAAATCCCCATCTAGTGCCTACTCATCCAATATCCCCAGACTAGTTTCTGGCTTATGGTCTTCATCAGTGAGCAGCCTTGGATCTGAGAGTATTGCATCTAGAACTTAGGAGCTAATGCAACCCTCCAGCAACCATGTTTTATCTCCATTTAACTACAAAACTATGAGTCTTAAACTGAAAACACATAATGTTTTTAATCCAAGTCCTTTAGCTTATATAGTTATACACAACCATAAGAGGAGGTGATCATGTGATGTTTATTGGTTTAATTTTAAAATACAATGAATTTGTTTCCAACCATACTTAAAATTTCTCTTGTAATACTGCTGGATAAAACAAATACCAAAACAAACAATATTCATTAAATACTTTAAGCTTAATTATGAATCATCAGTATAATATATGCTTAAAATTTTTTTATACTTTTTTAAAATATGATGATACTTTGCAGTATTAAAACTTTTTTAGGTGCAAGGTACAAAATCAACCTTAAACAACTGTTCCAAAAATATGTAAAATTCTTTCTTCTCTGCAATGTACCTGTTATCATTTATGTAGTTTACTCATTGCTCTCTTTATAATGAAAGATTTAGTATCTATTTATATTGCCTAAATTTTTATCTACCAACATTTTCTAACAACAATAACATAGCAAGTGTTTACTTTCTAGAACATTAGATTAAAAATAAATGTTTCATTTAATTTTACATTCAAAAGTCATTTAATAACATGATATAAAAAACATAGTTTTTTTTTTTTATTAAGGAAATATTTATTGGAATACAGATTCTACAGATTACATTAGATTACAGCTCTATTTATTTACATTTGTTTTAGTCTTTATTTACATTGATTACAATTCAACTTGAATTTAAATCTCTTTTTTCTTGTGCACTTTTATGTTACATCTTGGTCTTTGGTTACACCATGTCAAATCAAGCAGCCATTTTTTATTTGGTAGTTGGCTTTATCTATTCTCTATTATCTTTGTTCTTTCCTCTTTTTCTCATTCTTCCTGTCATCCTTTTTTTTATCTTCATTCCTTCTTCTTTTTTGTCTCTTTATTTCTTCTTCTCTCTTCTAGTTTCAGTTGACAAATCATTTTATAACTTAGATGTCAGTTTAGAGGTATAATTGTCGGCTCATCCATAGTTTATCAAAAAAATAGTGTCTGTGCAAACAAATATGCCATTCTAAAATGTTATATTTATCTTTTAGATTTAACCTAGTATTTTTATTAATAACACCTTGTAATGAATAACATATGAGATAACATAATTTGACAGTTACAAAAATATGTACGCAGGTGTGTAATTGAAAAAAAAAACACCAAAAATGTAAATATTTTAATAATTGTAAGGAGCATGATTGTGGATAAATAATTAAATTATTCTGCAAACATTGGCCTTTGAGATTATTATAACCCTATCTTCTTTTATTTTTACAGTTATAAAATATAAACAATGATTCAGTATATTTTAAATATTTTAAATTGTAATTTTTGCTAAATTTAAAAAGTGCATGTGAAGTTAAAGTTTTATATAACTAATTAGCAACAATTAAAGAATACTAAATTTAAATATTATTACACTAACTTGATGTTTTATTAATAGAATGAATAATGTTTAGACAAGTAGTACAACAAAGATATAGAGTAACACAAGATAACACCTAAACATTCATTTTATTTTTGCTTTTATTTTCATTTATATAAGATAATTAATTATATTCTTATATTTAACATTTTCTCACTGATGCTCTCCACTGATAGCAATGCCAATTTTTTTTTTTTTTAAAAAGTTATTTTCCTCTTAAAATATTCAAAATTATCTTTAAAATTAAAAAGAAAATTAAAATTAATAAAAATGAAAATTTTAAATTAAAATTATTTAAATAAAACAGAATTTTTTTTAATTAATGTTTTGAAACTTTAATTATATCTTATTATATAAACAATTCACAATTCTGTTATATACATCTTTAAATGCTACTATATAGAATGGGTATCTTAATAATTTATGTTTATTGTACATTGATTTTATGCACATAAATTTAAATATATATTTATGTATCATAATGATGTAAGAGAAATAAGAATTCTAAAAAATAATTCTGAACTTGATATGCTATAAAAATTGTTAAGGTTATAGTAAATATAATAAACTACTACTAATGATAATCACATTATTATTTAGTTATAACAGTCTATTGTCTAGTTACTATAGTCTGTTTTTGGCAGAAAATATATTTACTCCTACATAAATTGTTTAATGTTTTTAAATGTTCTTTGCCATCATATAAGAATTTACTAAATACTATGTAGTTTGTGAATAATTTCAGAAACATAAGTTGCTGTTGGGGGAATATGGTCAATTGTTTGGAAAATGATATGATGTTTGAACATTTTAATGTACATTGGAATTTATATTGGAAGGTATACATTTGAGTGTACCATTCTATCATAGCACTAGACCACATTGGGCTACTACTGCCAAATGAATACTTTGACAATTTGGTGATCATGTACATTTTTTGAATACCAAATGTGATAAAATTGACTTCCAATCCATAGATCTTTAGATCGTAAGTTTATCATTCTATTACTGTATTAAATTGCCCTGGGAAAATAAGCAAAACATATTTTGTATTGTTTGAAATTCATAATTTTGCATTGATGCCGAGGTTTCATGTGGCAAAATATTTTTACTGCACAAAATTGTCTTGCAAATTAAAGCAATGTTTCATTCCGATATTTAAAAAAACAACTGATACTCATTTACAGAATTTTGTTTCAAAGATTAAGCCATACTTGAGAAATATTTCACTAAAACATCATAGTATTTGACATCAGAATATGTGGCAACCATGCTGTGTTGAAAGGTATAATGTGTTTTATTTCAAAGAGTAGTGAATGAAAATGCATACTCACTCCAGGCCTCTATAAATTAGGCATGTTCAGGTAATACTGTTTCTATGGAATCTATTAATGTGGTATTCATTTGGTTGCAATGTGTCATACTTGATTTTCTGTATTTAATATTTATCTGTCAATTAATAAATTTATTTCTAAGTTCATGTTTTTTATGATATTATTTATATATCTTAAAAATTGGAAACTCCTAATCATAAATCTTTTTAAGTGGATCTTACCATTAATGTTAAGTAATACTTTTTTGTTTAAATTTAGAGCTACCGGATGTCATCTTAGTATTTTACACTTTTAATTACATCATTGTATAAACTTACGTTTCCCAACAAATTCCAATTACATGTTTTTTTTTACAAGTGGCAATTACAAAACAATATATCCTAGAATCGAACATTGAAACCAGTGTCATAATATTTATTTGTAAGTTCAATACTTTACATAAGCTTAGAATAACTCACACTTTTTAAGATTCTACTTATTTCCATTTATAGCAACAAAACATGTTTTTTGTCCTGTGCATTTTAGCTCAGTGATAAATTGATGGACTACAAAAATTCAAACTTCATTATTGAAGTCCAATCTATCATTTCTGATAATTGATCATTATATGATCTTCTAAATAAATAGTCATTTAAATTTTCATTATTACATTAATTATATAAACAACACAACTTTTTCTCCTTACATTCAAGCATGCTTTTAGACACAGCAATTTCATCTACTCTAAAATCTTTTTTGTAACCTCAAATAATCAATTAACATTAAACATTCATCATATGACCACCACTTCTTATGCTTGTGTATAACTGTTGTTAAAACAGGCAAAACTCACTATACATATTGCTACACACAGCAAGCTAGAGTAATCAATGGATGCCAGAAGGCTTGTGCATAAAATCCCCATCTAGTGCCTACTTGTCCAGTATCCCCAGACAAGTTTCTGGCTTGTGGCTTGGGGATATTGGATGAGTAGGCACTAGATGGAGATTTTATGCACAAGCCGTCTGGCATCCATTGATTACTGTAGCTTGCTGTGTGTAGCAATATGTATAGTGAGTTTTGCCTGTATTAAACATTCATGTTGTAATTCACATCTCAGGACTAATATCTCATCAATCATCATCAGCGAAGTATTTTGACTGCTTGCACTGACATAAGTAACACTACTTCATTCTATAAAGTTAATAGTCTAAGGTTCTAAACCTTAAGTGTATAATAATTGATTGTGAGATATAGTAATAGATATAGTCAGGTTTATTACTCAGTACAATGAATACTTACTTTTAAGGCCAGCTAAAAGGAAGAGTCCACATGAAGATATTTGTCATTTTACATTAAATTAATAAATTCATTAGAAGCAACCATCACAGATGTGCACATCAAAATCACATGCCATGATTACCCACTCTTGCTACAGTTGCCACAAACAGCTTTACCACCATGTCTGCAGTAACATTGTGTTCTGATCAATTTTTTAATATTCCAGAAAAATTGCCTATTACGGCATTGTCATACATCACTATCACAGCCCACTCAGGTGCCTCATCATTTTACATTCATATTCCCAAGAACTATCTTTCCATCTTGATTACCAGATAATATTTTTTTTTTTGTAGTCGTTGAATAACAAAGAACAGTTATTTTATTGTGATGGCCTTTTGATTTGAAATTTAGTTAATTATCATTATTACAATACCATATTGAGCAATATGTTGTCTTAATACTTTGAAAGCTGTAGGAAATATAAATGAAAACTCAAAGCAGAGCTGTTTGTGCACTCTTTTGGAACAGTTGGAACAGAAGCTTGATTCGCTGGACAATACTGTATATAAAAATGATATAAAAGTTTGCTATGAGGATATTATTAATAAGTTTACTAACAGAAAACAGAATTTTATTTTTGTAAAAATAATTTTATTTTTTTATTTTTTTGTAATTCCTCACTAATAAAACAATTTTAAAAATTGTGATTGTTTTAATAAAATACCACCCTCATTTTTGTTTACATGTAGAACCCTATTTTGTTGTAATGCTTAGAACCCTTCTCCATCGCTTCAACAGCTTTAGTCATAGTTGAGACAATAAAAAAAATTTTGTTTCTAAAACTTTTTTTTTCAATTTGTAGAACAGTTTCGATTTGCATTCAATTATATAACAAGCATTGGTGGTTGAGAGGTTAGTGACAGCAGCTTTACAAGCAGTTGTCCCGGGTTGGCGGGTTCGCTCCAGGCTGATGCTATGACACATGAGAAAAAAAAACTGTATGTCAGAACACATCACACAACAGTAAAAAAATTCCAGTTCGTTTTTATAGGGCAAAAATATTTATTGTGCAAACAGCTTCATCAAAATGTAAAAATAATCAGTCAATCACTGAAGTAGTAATCAATCATATAAAAATGTTTTATTATTATGCATGATTGTTATTCATATTATATTGTTGCTTTAACAGTATTAAATACAGTTGTTATTCATTTAAAATATTTTCCAAAAAGTCAAGTGTTGGTGGTCGACTGGTCAGCACAGCTGCCTTACAAGCAGTTGTACCGGGTTCGCTTTCTGACCGATGCTTTGTTGAAAAAGTATTCTATTTTCCATAAATAACAATAATAATAACAATACATAAAAAATATTATTTGTTTTTATTTATTTATATTAAACTCTGTATTAACAATTGACACGAATTGTTATTTATATTATTTCTATTTTCCATAATAATTCTCTACTATGCTCAAGGAATTATAATCATTAATTAAATTTGAATTTATATATGTTAATATATATTTTTTACGAATGCAGATAGAGTAAGTACTATGACTACTTTTTAATACTTGATCATCATCGTTGAGGTTTGCCATTATTCACCATTCTCTTAACACAATATTTTTCTAGTAATGTAATTTTAGAGCTACGTGACAAATTTTAATGCATGCATAAGGAATTACAATCGTCAATATATATATATTGTATACATGTAGTGAATGCAGGTTTAAATGAGGTGTGATTGCAAATAATTAATTTTACATGCAACTATATTTTTATTATTTTATATATATATATTATGTCTTTGTATTAAAACGTATACTAACTTACCTGTTTAAAATAATATTAAATGCTTTTTATTAGAAAATAAGTATATTCTTCATATATTATATTTGATAACATGTTTTGTTGTAGTTAAGTTGTTAGTTTCTCAATATACCACAAACAAAAAAAAATATAGAGATTGGATTTCATTCATCTTATAGTTTTATTTTGGTAGGAAAAAGGAAGGGGTAGCCAAATAAATGATTTTTTAAACGTGACGGTAATGCTGTCACGCAATTTTATTGCTTATGTATTAATGCTAGCATCTCTCTTCTTCGTCAATGAATGATATGGATTAATTATTTTGACTTCGTTTTAAGTCATCAAATTATTTTATTAATTGTATGTATATATAAGAATTAAAAATAGTTTTGATTCCATTAAAAAAAAAAGTGCCGAACTGCTGCTATTAAAAATTGTTTGTTATTGATTTTTTCCTCCCAAGTTAAAAAAAAAAAAAAACGTCTATCACATGAAATTGCTTTTTATATTTTCAACTTATTTTTATATTAAAATTTTGTAGTGACTTATATATAGTAAATAAACCCCCGTATTTATATTTTACATTAATTTTTACCAACTTTAAGATTGTCTCTTAATGCAACACACTTGATTTCAATTTTTTCCATATGTATTATCTAAGACAAAATTTGATTTTGAAAATGGCGTGCTTGGCTGATATCAATAAAAATAATTAACAAAAAGATAGATTAATTCAATTACAAAATAATAATATAATAAATCTAGAGATTAAAAGAGAAAGTAATTTCATAATTGACTATGCAAGATGAGAAAATGATTGACAAAAATGTTATATATAATTGTACTCATACGGGTGTATACATCTCTGAAATATATTAATTCGAATTTACGCATTACTAATTTTGTTATTTATTACTGTTTCAAACGGTGGATTGTTCAAATCATAGATACATAGTGAATGAGGTGAACTGTAATGATTGTTCATGGACTTCTTATGAAAAAAGCTACTTGTAATTACTCAATTATAATTACCTAAATTGCAATGGATAGGTTTTATAAGTCACATATCATGCCCAAATGATATTATTCTGTATAATGTTCTAAAGCTGTTCATAATAATTCTTTTAGTTAAGATCATGGATCTTTTTCTATTTTTTATAGCACTTTTGAACAAACCTATCTTTCTTCATTATTATTAAATATAATATTAAATCATCTATGCACCTTATCACTTTTTCACAATGTTTAAATACCACCTTCTTTTACAGTTTCAATTGCTCCAACAATATTCTTCAGTACTACAACATAATTTAAATATATAAATATACATAAATATAAGTTATATATAATTTATATACACACACTTATAATTATATACACATATAATTACATACACTTAACCTTATGTATACAACTTATATACATTCTATATATACATATTATAATTATCATATATTTATTACTTTTTAAATATTATTACGTAGTATCATTTAAAATACACCTGGGTCTTTTTTTACACGGACTTATTTAACATGATTTTGAAGTTATGCGATTCGTGTTTCACCGGAAGTCGACCTCCGATAATGCGCTATTACTTTAAATAATAAATTTTGTGCACTTACGTTATATTGAAAGTAATAGCACATTATTGAAATTCTACTTTCATCTTAGTAATTTCAATATTTTCAGTGCTTTATAATAGTACGATTTTATTCAATAATGAAATTAAAATCATGATTTCCACATTAAATTTTACAAGATTATAATGTAAATTTGTTCAAACATTGTGCGTGTTAATTTTGCATTTTAAATCACATTCTGTTTTTACTTTTTAAAAAAAAAAACATAATCAATTATTAATCATTTAGTGTCCAAACGTTTATTTTTAAAAGGTCAGTAATAGCAGTGGGCACAATTAGAAATTAAAATAGATTTTTAATTGTAATTAACAATTTAAAAATTACTTATGGGTGACTTGAAATTAATGTGATGTAAAATGAAATTTGATTTTTAAACGGAATTGAAAATTAAAAACAAAAATAAGAATTTAATTTTTAGTTGTTAGTTTTAATTAAATTTTTCCCAGCAGTGGTGAATAAATGTATTTTTATTATCATAAGTCTAAGTTCATAAACAATTAATAAAATCATCATCGTCATCAACAGAAAACCATTAACACAACATGAGAGTGAACTTGGCGCTAGTTGTATTTTCTCTTGTGAGAATAATTGCTGAGATATTCTTGACTTTGTTTAAGGAGAAGCCAAATACATCACATCACATCACATGGGAATCTGATTTTTTACTAGTTTGCAAATGAACGTGTTTTTGGGCAAATAGCGATAATATTTAAAACATGTATAAAAAATGTAAATTACTGTACTGTAAATTATGCATAAAAATATATTATTTTGAATAAAATTAAATATTATAGTTAAAAAAAGTTTGTCTTGTATCAATTTTTTTCAAATTTGAAATTTTTTATTAGTCATATTTTATTTCCTTATATTTTTTTTGCGTGAATTTTAAAGTAATTTTACGTTGGTGCTTTGCTTTTACGTGAATTTTGAAAAATCACAGACTGCATTCTCCCTTTTTCAATGTAAGTTACATCTATTTTTGCGCGATTTCATTTGCGCATGTTTTCTGAGGAACCTATCTATCGCGTAAAACGAGACCCAGGGGTATACTCTTTTTTTTCTGAAGAAGATTGCTGGGGCAATCAAAACTGTAAAAGAGATCATAATTAAAGCACTGTGAAACAGTGATAAGTTGCATGGATGATTTAATATTTTATTATAGACATTTGGCAATGCAATAAGAAAGATTAGTTCATTATTATGAGTAATTTTAATGAGATTGATTCTTGATGATGATATTCTTCAAAAATGTGTTAGGTCTTTTAGACTTCTCAGTAGCACATTCATTTTTATAAAGATAAAATGTATTTTTTCTTATTGATTTATTTTATGCATAAATATGCTTTTTAACATGCTTACTCTGATCATATCATTCTTTTGTAATGTATAAAACACTTCAAACATATCTTCTAATAGATATTTATATGTCTTCAAATAATGCAAAATGAATTTGATAGTTTTTTTTCCTACAGTCAAAAACAATCACCACATCTTTTTACAGCTGGATGTCAAAACAACAAAACAGATTCATAATTGTAATTTTATATTGGACTATTTCCATCATCTAATATGTGGATTGAATGTCTTTAGAAAAATTTAACTTTATTTAAATATTCCAGAGACATTCAATTGTTAGTAATAGCACAGCAAACAAATTAGTATATGCACAACATTTCAAGAGGTATTGTTCTCCCATCTTCTTCAGGTGTTTCTGACCTGACTAGTGACAGTACTAGCATGGAATTCGAACCTGGGTCCTTAGATTCTTGATTATTGAATTTTAAGGTAATGCTCTAACCAACTGAGCCATTCTGCCAAAGGCAACAGTCAGTAGAAATTTTATATACTTATCTATAATCTGTAAACATATTACTTTGAAAGTGAATCATTATTGCCTCAAAATATTTTGGACACTGTGTCAAAGAATCACATTTTAGAAACATATCATAGTAATATATTTATTCCATTTTGCTTAAATAAAACTATTGTAGAGATGCTTGAATGTTAGTCAAATGAACTTTAATGGTGCATGCATTTATGAGGATTGTGATAACAAGTCATACACAGAAACTGTCTAATATATTTTTTTAGTTATTATGATAAAGTGACTTGACTGGAGTTAAAAATTGTCATGAATGTATTGTTTGGAAAATAAATAATGCCATCTAAATTCGTTACTATATATATATATATATATATTCTCATGGATAATGAATTTATAGTATTATTTCCAGAAGCTTCCATGCAATGAAAATATAATAGCTAAATAGCTGACATTTCAGTACAATAATGAATCCTTTCATCAGAGCTTCTTTTTTCTCAAATCATAAGAGTGTGTCTGGCGAGATTTAAAATTGTTATTTTTATTATTATTATTTTCTTCTCATTCTTAAATTCTATTGGTTGAAAAGTTTTAAAAAATATATTATCCTGTAATATATTTTTCCAAATATTGTTAATTTTTTAAAATTCACACTTTTCATTTATGCCCTTAGGTCTTTTAAAAATCTCTATGGATTCCCTTAGCAGTCTTTGGTCATATTGTTTAATTTTTGCAAAAAAAATATGTATTTTATTAAAATTGATTTCATGGTTTGTTAATTTAATGTGTGAATTACATTTTTCTCTAACTGCCAAAATATCATTCTTCCTTTATTATGTTTATTCTATGATTAGTCTGTCCAATGTATGAATGTAAACAAATTCCACATGGAATTTCATATATACCATGAGATTCCAAAGGAATTCTATCTTTAGGGCATGAAAATACTGCATTTATATGCAGTATAAATTGTGTGGATATTATTTTTCTTTAAAACATTACCAATTTTATCATTTACTCCCTTTATATATGGCCGAACTGTCTTAATTTCTGAAGTATCAAAATCTTTTTTCTTATTATATAAAAAGTCACATTAATAATCCTGTAATCAACACCATGATGAGGGAAGCATCCTTTTAATAGCATAGATATCTTGGTGAAAATTGCTGTCATCAGAAAGTCTCTTACTTCCATCTAAGAATATGATTGCCACTGAAAATAATTGTGTTGGATGATGATGAGAAAAAATATAAATATCTCCCAGTGTGTTTGCTTTCTATACATATCATGGGTTATATATATATAAATTAAATAAAACATAAATACATATTTGTTTTAATACAAAAGATGAAAATTACAAATCCAAAAAGTAAAGATACCAATAAATGTTAATGTTAAAATTACCAAGAAATGTTTATGTTAAAAATATTTTTTGTGTTTCCAATTCTGTAAAATAAATTATGCACCTGGATAATCATTTACATTGAATTGTAATTATGATTACATTTTTCAAAATGCTGTTAAACCTCTCAAAAATACACACTATATCCTACAGTTAGAGATCATTTTCATGTGTCTTTAGCTTTTCTTCATTCTCCTGTAACTACCTGAGGCACCATTTTCCTGCTTTTGAATTCATTTGATGATATAAATTGAAATTAAAATAATATTGATTTATTAGTTTAATAAAAAATTTGAAGATGTCAATATTCTTCAGATTCAGTTTTTAAATTGAGGCAATATTTACCTAAAATATGATGATTGGTACATTCTTTGTTCTTACTCTTTGAAAACATTTGTGAGACTATTTAGAATTGCATTTTCATTGTTGTAAGAAAAGAGTAAGAAATGTATTTTTCCATAGTTTATTTCAATATTTGTCATTATCTTTATAAAATATGTGTATAGTAATCATTAAAAAATATTTTTATATTTACATATTTTTGGAATATGGTTTATTTTTAAAATACATGTAAAAAATGTTTAAACCTCTAATCATCATTATATAAGGGTTTTATGCATATACCTTCTTGCATCCATTGATTATTCTGGCTTACATTGGTGGCGCTACTGTGTGGAGAGTTTACCCTTTGTGTGAAAATATATAGTAAGAGTAAAAGTAAGCTGCAATTGTTTTACATTTGCCAAACCCTATAGTCTAGAATAATTATGATGTTTTGATAATTATAAATAAAATTTAAAAATTTAGAACAGAATTTCATAGCTTTACGATGTCTTAACTATAATGACTTAGTCAAGCAATGGTGGTCGAGAGGTTAGCGACAGCTGCTTTACAAGCATTTGTCCTGGATTAGTGGGTTCGCTTCCCAGCTGATGCTGTGACACATAAGAAAAAAAGCTATACTGACTTAAGATGTAAGAAATAAAGTTCAAATAATAAAGATTTTATTAAATTTATTTTTATTGACATATTGATAATCTTCCAAAAAGGAAAAAGAATTGTTTTCATTATTATTTTTATTTTATTTCACTTTATTTATATTTGCAAAGATGGAAATATGGTTTTATAAGATGTTTGTCATTTGTAAACTTACATGTTTATTAAATCAAGTTCGATTAATTGACTTCTGGTATAGTATAAACATACTAATATCAAATGTTGAAGATTTATTGAAATCTGCTAGGTAGTACAATGAAAAGATCCATTGCAGGCAGGTTGTATTAAAAAGCCAAAAAAAATAAATAATAATAATAGCAAATGACAATACTTAGTCATCGTTGCCAATAAGCCTATTTAAAAAATTGGGATATTTGATAAAATTTAACCTGTGTCTTTAAACTTTTCTAATTAAAATTTTATTATATGATCTTACTCAGGAAGCATCCATTACTGAAACAAGGACCACAAATTACCATTTCAGCAAATGGTAAGTTGTATGATGTTTATTTGTCAATCAATTAATAATTCAACTATATTTTAATGTTCATGCTATAAGTATATTTGAAATATTTCTGGATTTGTTATTGCCCTTTTACGTGAGTAGACATATATGTGTATATGCACAAACTGTACTTTCTTTTCTTAAAGAAAATCTAATTAAAAGTAACACTTTTTATGTTATTGAACTTTAAAGTTAATCACTATGGATGTTTGTTAAGAAAGTGAGAGGAGTATTTAAAAAAAAAAGTCAAGAAGTGAGATATTTTTTTAAAAAAATAGTCAGTAAAAAGAAAAGAGAGAGCATTTTTCAAGGACATGTGTTAAATCACTTACCCCTCCCTCTCTTTTCTCATGTCATTTTGTGACTTAGAAAATGAAACTGCTGAGTGTGAATACTGTGAATGGAACATAAACAAGTCTGAAATCATTTGCTTCTAAATGTTGAAGTTAAAAAAAAAAAAGCTAACACAGTTATCTAATTAAAACTTAAATTTGTATATTCATATAATGAACAATTTTTAATATAAATAGATAGATATAATATGCATAATTAAAAAAAAAGTTAGGAGAATATGAAAAATGGTGCTAAGGTATTTGAATTACTTATATTAAAAAACAAGTTATTATACTTCTATATGCTGAAGGGAATTACGGTTTCGCATTTTGAAAAAAAAAATGAAATAAATATGAAGATCTTAAAAGAAAAAAAATTCGTAAGAAATAATATTGTGTTTTACAGGGACAAATAAGAAAATTAATTAATTATACTAATTTTTGAGGTGGTAAGATAAAAGAAAGACATTATTTGAATAATGTTACCAAGGAAGACTTTAATAACTCAGAGGAGCAGTGAAAAATAAAACTTAACTCATCAGATTATCCAATTATACATGATGAAAATTTAAGGTTTGTATTTCTTGTTTTGTCCTTTAACTATTAACTGGTACATATTAATATGTTGATCCATAATTGGTTAGTAGTAATGATATCTACCCCAATATTTGTTTTCGATATTAATCCATTAGTCTGGTTGCTGTTGATAATGTAATATATATGTATACTTTTTTATTTAACGCTTCATATTTATATTATGGTTTTTCGAAATCAACTGTAATAGTGCTGCTGGGTTATGGCTTTAAATCATCTTTGTCAGTCTTTTTACCATTATCTATTGTGCTAAAAATTTAAAACTAATGATAACATCGCATTCTCCCCTGTAAAAGTTGCTAATTGATCGATTGTTTGAATAAGAATATTAAGAACCTCCTATTTTATTATTTGAATGATATAGAAAAAAATGCGTAATTTCATAGTTCTAAGGCAGTATATAATTTGGTTATAGTGAATGTTTTATATATGTTACTAGAAGGATTTGAACTCGGGAATTTTTAACCTATTCATCTTCCACTTTATTTTAAGCAACATACATAGTGTAGTCATGTGTATCAGTTGCTTGAGATAGAGTGGAGGATGAATAGACTGAAAAACTTCAGTTCAAATCCATCTATTTATTATAATTTCATAGTATATATAATTATTTGTAAGTATTTTTACAAAATATTTTCATTATAAAATTATTCAAAATAAAATATATTTACACTTCCATTTGAGATTTTTTTGAAATACATTTCAGATTTAAAATGCAAATTAAGAAACTTGAAATAACATGGTACTAAAAGCAGATATAATTAGCATCATGATATTCTATTAAACAGCATATCAACACTTGATATCTTACTACATAATTAGCACATATTAAGTCATTATTTGTGTGCATTTGCTCATCAAACTTAATATAAGCCATATAATTTTTTATTTATATCATAATGTTATTATAGCATTGATCAAAGTTTTTACAATTTTCTTATTGCAGGAATTATATTGCCATTAGACATTACTTCAGTATCTATAAATTAGAGAAGACTGTTAGAACATTTAAAAAAAAAACTTTATTTGTTGATAGATCAGTATTCAATATAATCTATCAAAAAGTTTTATAACTTTTTTTTCTCATGTGTCATAGCATCAGCCAGGAAACGAACCCGCTATCCCAGGACAACTGTTTGTAAAGCAGCTGTCACTGACCTCTCGACCACCAATGCTTGACAAGTTTTATAACTTCTTTGCATCTGAAAATGATACATATATACATTTAGAATATAATTTTTGCAATTGAAAGTAATACTTATATAAATTTAGATTTGTATTTAAATTATTTTTTTTCTTTATAATCATAATTTAATATTCTTTTTGTATTATGTGTGATTTTGTCATTTAACTTATTTAAAAAAGATATTTTGATGGTAACATTTATTAAAATGTGTTTATTTTTCCAATCATTAATAATAAAAGTAATCAAACATTTCATTGCTTAGAAGGTCATGCAGTACTTGGGAACTAGGGGAAAAAATCAGTGCTTTATTTTAAACATTTTCTAAGGTTATCAAAATACCCTGTCTCTGGATTGCCTTGAGATAGGTTCACTGATCAATTCTTAGCAAGGCTATTTTGAGGTGAAACATTTAAAAGCCATAATTAACCTTTCTGTTCAAAAATATTTGACAATATCGACAACACCAATGTTGTACAACTGATCAGTAAATGTGCATAAATGTAATATTACTAAACCCATTTTACTATGACTTGTAATAACATCATATTATTTTTTCAGAGTTCATAATATCAGATTGTTATGACAAGATTGCTTTAGCATATGACTGCTGACAGATCTTTATCATCATCATCACAAAATCCAGGAATTACCACAAAAGTGCTAAACTATTTTTAAATAGTATAATAAATATATAAAAACTACTAAATAAGTCAACAATATAATGGATGTATTTCTCAGTATTTTAACTATATAGAAGGTAAACAAACGTCCACACCAGCACCATTTTTAAACAAGATATTAACTGTAAGAATAGTTTCACCCCAGCTACCAAATAAGGTCTTTAAGGAAATAAGAGTCATCCTCTTATTTTTGAACTCTCATGGTAATTTATGAGCCAATCATGTCTAGAAATAAGAGCATGAATACATAAACCATTCATTTTAAATTCAATCAGGATTTTATAAATTATTTGAACAGAAGAAGTGATAGAATTGAGCATGATCCATGAAACTTAAGTTTAAAAGTTTGCTATTTAATCAATATACCAAACCATACATAAAAACAATTTGTGAATTATGAACAATAACTCACTCCATTTACTCCACAACTGAGTATTATAATATCAATTAATCATTATCAATAGATGATAGTACTGTTTACAATTTCACTTAATAATTATTTGTTATTCAAGCTTACAATAATAGATAGCATTGGAATAAAACAGATGGATTATTTCTTCTAATGTTAGTGTAAATATTTGAAAACCAGGCACTCTTCACAAACCTGGGAGATTTAATTGTAAGTATAGGGATTTGAACTCAGATTTTCAAGCACCCTTCAATTATCCACACTATCTCATACAACTGATATACATGACCACACACATGTAGAAAAGATAAATAATCACCAATATACATATTTTGTGCTAAACCAGCACTCATCAGTTGGTACAGATTATCATCTCCCACACACATATATATATAATCAGTGCCTTGTTTATATTAAGATAGCAAATTTTCATACTTTAATGGACAGGCTTCAATTCACTCCAACCTCCAACTTTTCAGCCACCCATATCATTGAAAATCTGATGATGAAAACTCAAATCTAATGCTGATGCTAATATTATTGCCATGCCCATGTTAGTGTAGAAAACTGAGAAATTCACATAATACTTCATTTGAGAAAAACATTACTCCCTTTTTTTTTTTTTTATAAAAAACAAAACAAAAACATAGCCAATGCAATTTTATATGCAATCTCTCAGTGAATAAATCTGTGTTTTTAATGAAGACTTGTAGACCAAATGTTTTTTTTTCTCATGTGTCATAACATCAGCCGGGAAGCGAGCCCGCTAACCCGGGATAACTGCTTGTAAAGCAGCTGTCACCTCTCGACCACCAATTCTTGAATAGACCAAAATGTTTTATAATTTTTTTTAAAAATTCGAACTTTATTTAATCAACAAGTTTTAAATGTATCGTTTTTTGTCTAAATGTATTATAAATTGCTATTGTGCTTTTGTAGATTATAATTCAGCTTGCAGCAAAGTCTAAATAATGGTGTTTTACTTTTTTTTTAAAAGTCGCTTTTAGTAACGTATTTACATTTAATAAATAAAAAAAAAGATAAGTTATTGTTTTTATTCAGTTTTTTTTTACACTTAGTTTAAAATTTACTTTTATCGAATTTGTTGACAAAATCTTTTTAATCAAAAATCAAAAAAGTAAAAGATCGAATTGGAAAAACTATGTATGCATTTTTATAAAGATTTTTTTTTTTTTTTTAATAAGATCAAAGAATAAATTATTTACTCTTGAAATCTTTGCTTTTCATTTAAAATTAAGATGTTTATAAAATTTTATGACAAATTAAGTTTGATATATTTTATTTTACTTTTTTTCTTGTTTCAATTACTTTTTCTTTTTTATCCTATTGAATATTTATATAAGCTTTTAATATAAAGCCATGTTTTATTGATCTAAGATATAAAAATAATTTATCTTAAAAAGAAAAAAAAAGTTAATTCAGACCTCATAGTAAAAAAAAAAAACAAACCCAAATGCATTTAGTTCGTCAAACAGCAGTAAAATAAAACGAATAAAAAATCAATAAGAAATGTTATTGTTCGTTTTTTTTTATATTTCTCTTCTTTTGTATAATCAGCAATTATTTAACTATTTCATGTTTAAATATTTATCTATTGAAAATTTTGTTACAATTCAATACTCTCTTCATACAATTAATAAATCAAAGCACTTTAAAAAAAGTAAAGTTGTTGTTCTTGAGAATGCTGCTGCAAAAAAAAGAAATAAGTAACAATTTTACTAATTTTGGTAATAGGTAAAAGAGAGAACATCGTTTAAAAAGCTTGATGGATGAAAGGGAACTGTAAAGGAGGGACGCATTGCATATGCTTCCAACAGCGGAGTTGTAAGTGTTTAAGATGATTCTTCTTTGTTTTACTAAATGGTTAATAATTGAATGATTGGATTAATCTGGATTGTTAAAAGAAAAAAAGTATAGTTTGCTTTGTAATCGAAACAAGTTTTCAAATTTTAATGAGTCCAGATTCAAACCATAGGTCCTTGTCACATTCTAACTATTATATCATGAGGTCTTCATTTTGATAATAAACCCTAAATCTTAAAACTGTTACACCATGCATGTATCAATCAACAAAAATTCAAAAAATTAGAAAGTCCGTATACTGTTCTTAACATATTTTAATTACTATTAAAAAACTATAATTATTAGAAATATAAAATATATAGATTTCAAGAAACTCATTTAAACTTCTTGTTTCACTGCAATAATTCTGCTAAACAATCACCAAGACATTCATTATATAAATTAACTATTACTTTTTAAGACAAGTTGATATCTTATAAATTGATTTTATGAATGATAATCTATTGAAGAAATAGAAACAAATTTTCTTACAAAATTAAAATATAAAAAAGATCGTGCAAGTTTTATAAATGGATAACAAAAAAAAAAAAAATCCTTTGAAAAAAGAAAGTACAAATCTTTTCCAAAGGTAGACTTGAAAATAACAAATTAACTTAAAATACTGTAAAATGTTTTTTTTTCATAATAATGTTTCAGATTGATGTACAAAAATGTCAGCTGTATATCAAAAAAGTGTAAATACAAAAAACTATGATCATCAACCATTTACAATCCACTGCAGGATGAACGTCTCTCCAAGTTCAATCCATCTTCTCCGATCTTTAGCTTCTTTTCTCCACATCTCCCCTGCACACTTTCTTATTTCATCCATCCATCTCACATGTGGTCTCTTTCTGGGTCTTTTACGATCTCTTGGAATCCAGGTTAAATGTCAATTGTCCATCTATTATCATCACAAAAAACTATATAGGTGATTATATACTATTTCAGTTTTGATATTGACATTTATGATTAAGTGGAAACAGATAAGAATATTTTTGTAACTTAATTTACGTATTAATGGAGCAAGTATTGTGTGAACAAATAAATCAGAGAAGCTGAAAATCCATATTTTGTTCAAAATATGGTTAATGGTTCAAAATTGAAAAGATATTTGTTGAAAATCCACATTTTGTTGAACACATAGTTAATATTTCAAAAATGAATATATTACTGCAGCTTAATCATCGACTATGTTACTGAATATTTGTCTTGAGAAATTTGTTTTTTTACTTTATTGTTGTGGTAATGTATATTGGGTTTTTTTTTTTTTATCTAAATGCTTTTAAACTATTAGAGAACTGACTAATTCATTTATGCTTTTTCAAGTTTTACATTTACATCTAAATGACATTTGATAATGTGTGATTGCTGTATGCAATACCATATTTATATTTATTGATTATATATTAGCCTAAATATTTTTACATCAGTAGAAAAACATACATAAGGAGAATGATTTCATTAAAGAATTTTAAATGGATGAATCAGCTGCAACCTTCTTATTTTTAAAATGTTAACCTTTCTGAATTTATGTCGAAATCTATCAAAAACAAACATTATGTTAAAGAATTAAAAACTTGCACACTGGCTGCAGCTATGTATAAAACAATAATACATATTGAGTCTGTCTTATAAATATAACTGATCTCTTTTATATTTAGTATATTATAAAAAAAGTGATAAAAATGTTGATATAGATGCTAGTTTGTTAATTATTATTTAATTAATAAAGTAGATATATCTGATATTCACATGAGATGCATTTGAAAAACAGGTCAAATTAATGGTCTATTTTTGTATATATATTTCTTTAAAAAAATAGGTCATCATTCAATTTGGAGAGAAAAAAAATCTGATATATATATATCAAGATAGTTTTAATGGAAACAAGTTTTACTTTTATTAAAATATTGATTATTGTCATTGATTCTGTCACTTGCAAACCTAATGCATTTAATATTGATAAAATGGGAAATAAATTTCTTATATAAGTTGATAAAAATATTTTTCAAATTTTACATATAGTATGAAAATAAAAGATGTCAGACTGAGAATAAGAACTATGCATTAATTATTTATTTTAATCGATTGTCTGTTATTTATATAAAATTTTATAATATTTAATTGTATTTATTTTTTTCTGAAATAAAAGCTGAGCTATATCTCTTTACATGTGCGAGTTAACAGATCTGAATTAAAGCATTTGTGAGCCGAAATATAATAGCATCTGGTTATGAAAAATAGTACTTCGTTTTCTTTTTTATCTAATCACTGTAATTAGCCCATTGTTCAAATATTAGCAAAGATAACTGATTGTTTATAAATTTACAACTATTTTCCAGTCTTACAAATATTAGCATGTAGCATCGTATCCTCCATTTTTAGAATGTTTGCAATATGACTATTAAGTTATAATTTATAACATTTTTTTTTTTAAATGCAAATATTTTCAGCAACTTTTTTTTTCTCATGTGTCATAGCATCAGCCGGGAAGCGAACCCGCTAACCCGGGACAACTGCTTGTAAAGCAGCTGTCGCTGACCTTTCGACCACCAATGCTTGACATTTTTAGCATCTTTTAATATATATATATATTGAAATAAATATATAACAGTGAGAATTATTTAAACAACATTTTTGCTATTTTTGATTTAAAATAAACACAACACATATTTCATTTCTTCCATTTTAAATTAAGTTTTCAACACTTAGAAAAAATAAAATATATAAAATACATATATTTTTATATAAATAATAACCATTAAATAACTTAAAATTAATATATATATATATTTATATTAAAATGAATGTTTTAATGGGTGAAATATGCTCTATGAAGCATGTTTTCAGGATCATTTTTGTTTAATAGAGTAAAATAAATTTCTTACCAATGTTTAGATAAGATAATACTTATATTCATGTAATCATTACTTTATATATTTTTTCACACTCTTGAGGATCAGGATTATCTTATTGAATTGTTAGTAAGAGCATTATTTTATTCTATTAAACATGGTTAGGCACATCATCAACTCAAATCTCATGAATCCTGAATTTTAATGCTAACAGATTCTCTATTAATTATATTCATTTTATTTCTATTTATTCAAATTGCCTCCTTAAGTTTTTTCTTTTTCTTTATCAGTTTTAAGCTTCTATTTACATTTCAAAATGGATAGTTTTCATGAATTTTTATATGTCATCACATTAAATTTATGACAAGTAATTTCTTTATAATTTCATCAGTAATATTACTTTCACCACTAATCATTTCAAATGAGTTTTGAACAGATGCACTTAATGAAGGAAACAATTTTATTAAATAGAAATCAAATGAATATTATTAATAGACAAATTGCTAATGTTAAAATTCAGGATTCATGGGATTTGAGGTGATAAACTGTGCTTCTTTTATGTTTTTTAAATTTAACAGCAGTTGAGAAGATTTAAAAAATTAATTAAAAGTACTTCTGTGGGTAGAAAGACTGTATATTTATGCTTAATTACCATTATATTTATTATTTATATTGTTATTACAATATCTTTAAATTAATGAACATTTTATTTGTATTATATATACATATACATCACATGTTTATCCTATACTTATCAAACTTTGAAAATAACATTATTACTAAGTATACTTCCCACCTTCCATCATACTTTACTTCAGATATGTAGATAATATGATGTTATGCAAAGATGACCCTCAAATTAGATATTTATCATGAACTGGAACAGGCATCTTCATTAATCTGGACTATCATTAAAGAAAATAAGAACCAAGGTATCAAATTTGAGGATTTTTATGTTCAAAGACAACCATATCCACTAAAGTACAAAATGATATTAAAACTATCAAATATCAAATGTTGTCCACCACAAATCAAAAATGTCTATGGCCTATAAATTTTCTGGACTTAAAGGCTTTCTACATAGGATTGCAAAGTTGTATAAATTCAAAATTGATTGAAAAAACAACACAACAAGGCAAAACTTTTCATGTAGTGCCACCCTGTGCTAACCAGAGTATACAATGGATGCCAGGAGGCTTGTGCATAAAATCTCTATCTAGTGCCTACTCAGCCAATATCCCCAGACTAGTTTCTGGCTTGATGCACTAGATAAAATCCCTATAAAGTGCTGGATGGAGAGATTTGTCTTCTTTAATAACAATTATGTGCTAGTATAAGAGATGGTGATAATGTGATGTTTAGTGGTTTAAAAAACAACATAGATGTGTATATTAAGGGTATACAAAATATGGGCCACAATATTAATAAAATTTATAGTACAATCAAAAGATTCTATAACAAAATGAAAAAAAAAACACACTGCAGTCTAAACCTGAATTTACTAAGAAACAAATAAACTTACAACATGTACCAAAATTTTCTAGAAAATTAAAATGAATTTGTTCAGAGAAATTTAATATAAGCTTTTATTCTCCCCCAGCTTTAAATAAGTTACTGAACAATTGAAAAGATAAATTGTTCACCAAATTGGTTCATCAAATAGTTTATACAATCTCTTGCACTCAAGTTACTTGCCTACATGACTATTATGGTGAAGCAAAAGCCAATCTATCTTCAAGATTGTCCCAGAACTATCTCTACAATAGAACTAAAAGAAGTAACAAATACTCTTCCATCTTCATAAAACACAAAGAATATCTTGGCTTTAAAGAAATGGGTTCTCTAAGAAGATTTCAAATAAAGCTTATATAACTACACAACAAATTAAAATGAAATTTAATATAAACAAATATACCCAATAATAGTAATGAAGTATAGCTATGATTAGGGTACAAATTGTACTAAAAGTATGCTTAGCATGAATAAAGCTACTTTTTAAAATAATATATCTACCTTTTCTTTATAAATGTCTGAACATCTATACGCTTAAAATTTAGCTAAATTATAAATTCATAACATGAGCTTATGGTACTAATATCATTATGTTCCTGTGTTCTGAATTTGTGCTTACAGGTTATTTTGGTCTAGATATAACTCTATTTTTTAATATTACAAATCATATAAAATTAATAACTTTTTACTTTTTTTTTATTTCAGAAGGTCAATCATCCAACTTCTAGACTATGATGCCTGGACTGTTAGCCCATTAAGTCATATGTAAATCAGGCACTTTGTGTTTCTTAAAAATCAAATTTTTTCTTAGTTCTTTTACAGATAATCCATATTATTTTAAACCATCATTTGGATTATTTATGTATCACTGATGCAAAATCACAATAGCTAATAATAAATAAATGGATATGTAGATATTTATAGTTAAATTAGTTGGTAAAATTCTTAGAGTAATCTGGATTAATCAGTGTTAATGCAGTGTCAATAAAAAGAAAAATATGACAGTATCATCAAGTGGCCATTATCACTAAAGAGGAAAATGATATATTATTCTTAGTGATAAGACTTGATTAATTTTATTCTTACTATCAATAAATAATTCTGTTAGCATATCTATTGCTACATTAATATTTATTAACTTAACTATTTATATATATATTAATTATTTCAAATCAGACTTTACGATTAATAACTAGTTTCAGGGTTTTTGTTTTATCTACTCTTTCACAACTAAATTCAGGATTTTTTTATTTATTTACGGTACTATATACTGGTGATTTTTTTATAATTTTGAGGAAATGCTTTTAAACTATTAGAAAACAGTCATTTCTAAGACTGATTTATTTAAGGTAATTGGATATTATATAAAATAATTTTATTAATGGTAATTCTAAATTTTCATTAATCATACAGAATTAAAGTGTGTTAATCAGTTTCAAATAACTCCCTACTTTTTTTTATGCCATTGAAAACGTTACTTTCTATTATTTTAAGTTGTGGAACTTTTTAAATATGGGTAATTCAAAGTTTTGAATTGTTAAAAAAATGCATCTATGAAATTTTGTATCACTGGACTCTGGTTAAATTTTTCTTTGTTTTATCATTTTCTCCAAGTGTACATTATTCATTTCCATTTCATAACATTTTAATTGTACTATTTTTCCAAGTTATCCATTTTATTTTCATCAAAATTTCTATTTCTAAAACCTCTGACTTTTCCCCTCTGTTTTTTTTAATTGTTCACATTTGTATTACATACAAAGTGTTATTCCAATCAAACCCTTTGTCATGTGTATATTTTAAATCAAATATATTTCTTAAAACATAAATAATTCATATAACTATTGCAATCCCTAAAAATAATTTCTTTATCTTTAATATGGTTATATATTTTATAAATATTTAAAATCATTAACTTGTTCTATAATATTTTAGTCATAACATTACTATCTTATTCACATTTATTTTCAACCCAAGCTTTTTAAAAATTCCTTCAACATTGGGTATTTTAATTTATTGTGCTCATTTGCAATAATGTTATTCATTGTTATATCAGAAAATATGCTAACATTAATCACTGCATTTTATATTAACCCCACCATTATTAAAATAACACTTATTGAACAGTATTAAAATAGGCAAAACTCTCTATACATATTGCCACTTAGTGAAAGTCAGAGTAATCAATGGATGCCAGAAGGCTGGTGAATAAAATCACTATCTAGTGTCTATTCATCCAATATCCCCAGACTAGTTTCTGGCTTGTGGCCTTCATCAGTGAGGAGTCTTGGATCTGAGAGCAGTGTATCTAGATCTTAGGATATAATACAATCCTCCAGCAGCCACCTTTTATCTCTACTTAACTACAAAACTATGAGTCTTAAATTGAAAACACCATCCTTCTTGCATCCATTGATTACTCTGGCTTGCACTAAGTGGCAATACATATAGAGAGTTTTGCCTGTTTTAATAACAGTTATAAGCAAGCATAAGAAATGGTGATCATGTGATGTTTATTGGCTTATTGAACAATACATATAAATATACATTAATATAAGCAATATATATTATTCCTGATTTACCACTGTCCTGTATCTATTTCTGTATTAAAAGTCCATCAAGTCTTAAGATTTATTCTGATTCATATATGGATTTTTTAATAAACATTTTTTTCTTTTATTCTATACATTTTATTTTAAAAAAATCTCTAGAAAAATATCTCTGCTCACTTTATCAATTTATATTAAATATAAATTTTCCAAATCTATTTGAAAGTTATAAAAACTTTCATGTTTTATTTAATTACTATTAAATTGTGAATGGTGACATTTATTGCACAATTGATAAAACTTTGAGAACTTTGAAATTATAATCCTAAAAATAATACTTTTTTATAAAATTATATTTCAAATATTATAATCATTTTTGAATAGATATTTATTATGTTGTATATGTTGCCAAGGATCATGTTTCTATCAGTGTCATATTGACATATATTTTTTTCAATAAATAGTGATTTTACTTATGTTATTTACCATCTAATGTAAAACAAGACGGTAGCAATGATATGATTATTTATTGTTTACAATAACATGATTATTTATAACTGCTGCAAGGACATATATTTGCTCTAAATATATCTTTGATCATGATATGGACACAGGACTATGCATTTTTTCCTGATAATGCCACTATAATTTTTGAAAACAAACACAAATTTTTCATAATAGTTTTATTATATTTGTAGAGTATACATTTTATATTTTAGTTCCCATGCAATTTTTATTATATAACACAAAAATATTTACAAATTTTAAAATTTTATCATTACTCATATTTTTTTAGCAAACACCAATCTAAAGATATTGATTAATGGCATCATTACATCTACATCTCTTAGTGTCTAATAATTACTTATACTTATTTTGTTTTTTAAAGCAATACCTCATTTCATCTGTGCTTGCCCTTCACATCCATACTCATAACCATTATTAAATTTTTAAATATATCAATTTTTTATAATTAATTAAAAAATGTGTAAGGTAGTTTATCGATTGGTACATTAAGATATTCAGAAGTAGCTGATGTGATTGTGTGATAAGATTCATTTTTATATGTTATCTTATATTGTTTGGTGCAGTGGTGGAGTGGCAGAATCTGTCCTTTAAAGGACATGTAATGTGTCCAATTCTGTTCTTTTTGGTGTTGAAACTTCTTGTGAAATCATAACCTATTCAATTACTTATTTTTATTTTATATGATAATGACATCAACTTTTTTATATCCCCTTTGAAATTTTGTCACTATGCTTAACTTATTTAAAAATATTCTTTATCTAACAATCATTAATACGTTTGATTACATTTATATTGCATTTTTATAACTTTATTATTATCATATTTATTAGTGCATAAGAGAAACTTTCCTCCCTTAAAATATGCCTAAAATATGGGGTGCATCTTATGCACTGGTAAACAAAATTATGAGTTGAAATCTCAGTCACTTTAAACTTCTGATTTATATATATATATATAATTATTTCAGTTAGTGTTAATGGTAACTTTCTTTTCATTTGTAGTTTGGGAGGGCTATTTAACGATTAAAATCTAATGTTTAGTTTGTTTTTAATAAGTTGTAAACATGTTAGTTTATTAGAAAAATTTAAGATCGTTTGCGTATTTAAAATTTCATGCTCTGTGTTTAAGTTGGTTTGTATTTCAATATTTATCATAGTTTAGCATAAAACTTCAAAGTGGTATCATTTTGAAGTTTGCTATTATTGAAATATAGACTCTTAAACAGAGGACGTTACTGGATATTTGTAATTGTATAATGGTTTATATATATATATATATATATATATATATATAAGTGTAATAATATTCAAGGCTAAATAGGTGTATAAGTAACCATTAGAAACCAGTCAACACTTAGACAATCCCATTATAGATAACAATCAAAAATTTCAAACTGTTGTCAAGACAACCTCATTTTAGCAATAGAGGTGGGATCCCACCTCCATTAATGGTCTTATATATTTATAAAAACGCTAAAGATTGCAACTTGACTATAGAGATTGAAATTATTGATTGGAATAAGTTTAAATAAACCTCAAACTTTTTTCAAACAATAATTTTAATCTCTATAATCAAGTTGCAATATTTAATGTCTTTATAAATATATAAGACCATTAATGGAGGTGGGATCCCACCTCTATTGCTAAAATGAGGTTGCCTTGACAACAGTTTGAAATTTTTGAATGTTATCTATATTGGAGATGTTGTTCTAATGATTATATATATATATATATCTATATGTATATATATATATATATATATATAATATATATATATATATATATATATATTAATAACAATAAAAATAATAAATATAATGGTAATAAACTATTATATACAATCCTTCAATCTGCAGAAATACTTTCAATCAATTTCTTAACCTACCCCAACTGCCATTAAATTCAAAATACAAAATGGAAGCAAACATCATCAACTCAAATCCTATGAATACTGGATTTTAATGTTAGTAGCTTGTCTATTAATTAAATTCACTTTATTCTATTTATTAAAATTGCCTCATTAATTTTGATTTTAT
Source organism: Epiperipatus broadwayi (assembly GCA_028023455.1). Lineage (NCBI taxonomy): Eukaryota > Metazoa > Onychophora > Udeonychophora > Euonychophora > Peripatidae > Epiperipatus > Epiperipatus broadwayi. The sequence goes on from JAQFVV010012546.1 coordinate 2,396,407, forward strand.
TATGATTTTTCTCTTCGTGAAGATTCCTAACACTTAATATCAACCTTAAATTTATATTTACATGTGCTCTTATGATCCAAAAAACTGGAACTGTCATTAAATCACTATTCCTTTTACTTTTTACATGCTTGTATAACAATTCATGCTCCTTTAATCTTTTTTCAATACTGCATCTTGATTTATCTATATATGATAACATACATCCACAAAAAAAAAAGATACTCAACATTACTTTTCTGCTTGACATTTTTAGAATTATTCATTAATTTATTAACATTATTTGTAGCACAAAATGAAACATTAAATATATATATATATATATATATATATATTTAATGTTTCATTTTGTAAAGTATATATATATATATATATATATATACTTTAAAAATTTCACTAGAGCATTTGAAATAAATGGAATAGATATACATTTTTTACTACCAACCTTCATTTTCTTTAAACCATTACAACTCTTTTTAAATTGACAAAAAGTATTTTTAATGTGTTTCATCTTATAACCAACTTCAAGCAATTCCTTGGCCAATATATCAATATTTTTTAATTTATCGCACTGGTAATGATATAATTTTTTATTATGAAACAAAAAAGATCTAAAACTTACCATCTTATGCATAAATGGTACTTTTGAGTTACAATTTATATATCCCCTTTTTTGCAATGGTTTGATTATTAATTTATAACTTAATATACTATTATCTCTTGTAATAATTAAATCTAAATACTTAATACTTTTGTCCTGTTTCTTTTCAATAGACCATTTCAAAACATTTCAATTATTTAACTCTTCTACAAGCAAATTTATAGTATTTGTATTTCTGCAAACAAAAACATCATTCATTATATCTTTTGTAAATTTTAATATTTTTAAAAGAATGCATACTTATTAAAAGTCAACCTTGATGCTCTCCCCACAGTGAGCTTTCTAACCATGTATAGAGATTATATCTCTATTGATTCCATGTGCTCATTGTGTCATATGGAGAATGATACTACCGAGAATATTTTCATCAAATGCCTTGCCCTTCAGAAATGTAGAACTATGATGTACTCAATTTACAAAAAAAGACTATTTGGTGTCAACAGTGATTCAGGGAATCAAATATGTAATATTTGCAGAGATAAGGAGTACAACATTTTTGTTGTTTAGTATTTGATTAACGGGATGTGCACTCCTGTTTGATTCTAATAACATCTATGTGCTGCAAATATTTGTCAAGAATATCAAAACAAGAAAGGAAAGGGATAGTAGACTAGCCCCACTATTAATATACAAGACAACATGGGAAATGATTGAACTTGATAGGTTTAATTAACTAATTGTTCATATTGACTATTGATTCATCTGTATATGGCCTTTTCCCATTAATTTAATAATTTTGATTTTTTATGCAGAGAAATTTTGCTTATAGTATGTATTTTTGTTTTCTTTCCTGTTTTGACTATATAATTGCATTGTTTGATCAATAAACCCATTTGGAAAAAAAATATATATAAAACATTTGAAATTGCATAGGTGAGACTAATTATAATCAATCATTGTATGTATTTTTGAAATGTTATAAATGCTAGAATGATATTTATGCAATCATTAGTATTCGTTATTCTCTTGACAGATCATAATATCATCTGTGAATATCTTCATTGATATATTTCTATATATCAAATAAAAAGTGTAAATTAAGTTTTTTAATAAGAACTTAAATCTTACAGTTGAATTTATTTTTAAAACATTTTTGTATGCAAATAGTGTGAATCTTATAATTTTCCATGTACTATGTATCTCTGTCAAAAGATGAAACTTTTAATTCCATGTCATTATCATCTGAAAAAAAATGTGTTTAAAATAGACCATGACATTTCTTACATATCCATTTTGTAATAGCAATACTGCTAGGGAACATTACAATAAATTGTAAGTGACAAACAATTGTAAACTATGTTTAACATTGATCAATAAATATTACATGTTACTTCGACCAAAAACATGCTTTTACAAAGGAAATGCTTTTTTTAAAAAAATCAATTGATTTGCCTAATTTTATTTTATTTTTGTTCTTTCTGACTGTTTATAAAATTAATATAGACAATCATTTTCAAACTTTTTATAAAATTTATATTTTCAAGTTTTATTCTTTTTTTTTTTTTTAAAAAAAAAAAAGAAAAAAGAAAAATCCATGTTAATTGTAAACATTTACTAGTATCGGTGTTTGACTTTAAGAAGTGTACTTTGCCTGTTTTATTTAAAAATAATTTGGATTTTTGCATAATTCATTTTAATAAATTGTTTCATTATTGATTTGAGGTGAATCTGTATTCTTCTGTTCTCTGAGAGGGAGAGATTGCATAATCCTTGATGGAGTGAAATCGATAATGAAAGATTAAGGCATTTTATTTTCGCATGCATCTTTTCTTCTTGGCTTTTAAGTTATTGATTTTGAGATTAATGTATTAAATAAAATAAGTTTTATTTTTTTTTAAAAAAATTATCACTGATTTAATTTTAAAATAAAAAAAATATCTGAGGAGAGAAGATTTCTTAATGATTTTTATTGCATTTCCACTCTCAACCAATATTCACTTTATGAAAAAACAATCTTGAAACTAAACTAAAAGCTGAATTATTTTAGCGTTAATGCCAAAAGTGATAACTTTAGCTATGAATATACTGTCTTAAAGATGGCGCTTTATACTATTGTGCGAGTTAATTTATTATAATAGTAAAGAAAGTAGCTTATTGTTTAAGGTTCGAACGGGATCTTTAGCAACAAGAGAATATACATGTAAATGAAAAAATATGGGTGATTTAGTCTGCAAATTGTGTAATGAAGATATAGAATATATTAGGCATCTGTTGATTGAATGTAAATGCTTAAAAGCAGAAAGGGTACAAATAATGAAGTTATGGGAGAATAAATATGAACAAAGTGATTATACAGAAAGTGGGTTATTGGTTTTTATGCTGGGTTTGGGAAAAGATAAGGGGGATTTAGATATAAAGGACATAGAGTTGACAATGATTATGTTGTGGAAATGGGATGGAGCAGATTATGGGAAAGCTTAGGATGGGGAATGGAAGGGAGGTAAAGTGGCTAACAGGTTTCTTTGGGCATAGTTGCTGAGAGATTCCTGACTTCATTTAAGGAGAAGTCACAGTACTTCACATCACATATGTAAAACCCATTTTACACCATACACATACATAGAACAAGTTTTGGGGTAATTATTGATAGTTTTAGCAATTTTTATTGCTTATTCATAGTGCTCATTTCTGATATTTTTAAAAGCTTATTCTAACCAAAAGACCAATTAATACCTGTATATGAGTATATATTGTGAAAATTTTTATCTGATAACTAATGTATATGATGCTGTACATGAAGTCATATTTTTTTCAATATATATATATAATCAAATATGGGTTTGTTCTTTAAATATAAATCATAACTGTCAGCTAAAGTTTAGATTTAATTTTTGAAGCATAATGGTCATGTAAATAGAATTTTGATTATAATAACGCTGTGAATATCAAAGGTTTACATCTAAAATACACAAGATACTTTGTAAAAAAAATACTTCAGAATGGTTGATGTTTTTTTTTTTTTTTCATATGTCATAGCATCAGCCGGGACGTGAACCCACAACCGTCTGCAACCAACTACTTGCTTGCATGGCAGCTGCGATACCTCTCGGCTAACAACGCAAGACAAGAATGGTTAATGTTGTTACATAATTTGGATGGTTTAACCTTGTTTAAAATTTAACCAATATTTTTAAGACAATGAAAACCAGTGATGCAATATATATGACTAATTAATCAACAGTGGGGAATTTCTCTTCAGCACTCTTTGCTGTTAATAATTTATAAGAATGTAAAAATGGAAAAAAAAGTAGAAGTCTTACAAAATATGATGTTCAGCATTCATAGAAATTATAAAAAATAACCATCATCACATGGAACGATGAAGAAATCATCAGAGAAGAGTTTAGTCACTGAAGAAAACTTTATTTCTAATATACATTCACTTTTAGCAGAATCATATATATATATATATATATATATATATATATGATATTATATATATATATATATATACAATGATATTATATGATATCTGAATTTCTTCGAAGCTATATATAAGTAATCTTGTAAATAAATACTAATAAATACATGTATATTAATTGAATTTAATATGAAAAATGAAATGTGGATTATAAAACAATGAAAAAAGCTAACTTTCAAAATAATGGACTTAAAATGTAGATTGCAGTTTTTATATAACTGTAGAATATTAAAAATATATCTGAATTGTTGTCAAATAAAAGTTAATAAGTCATGCAAGTTGTTCATGAATACTATATATATGTCATATGGAAATGATTGTGATGAGGAATATAATTTTGCAGTGCAGATATTTGTTATTTGAGAAAAGACAATATTTAAAAAGTTTAAATCATTAAACTGATGTGCATAAACTAGATAACTGGTTTAATTTTAAAAGTAGCCATCAAATGTCATTTAATCAATATTATGAAAAAATGAGTATGAAATTTTATAGGAAAATGAACTTTTTGTATAAGAAATACTTCAAAAGTCAATTTCAAAATAACAGTTACGTTAATTTATCGCATTTGGATCTTAATTTTCAACAAATATATATATATTAAAACTTGGTGCAAAATATATTGGTGGAGGATGAAAAGATAGTGAACTAGAATTAAAATCTGTGATAGAAAATCTCTTAGAAAATCCTTTAAGCATAATTAGATGTGTTTTAATGTTTTTGAAGATTTAGTAAAAAAAGTTAAGGAAAAGAATTTAAATTATTCAAAGAATTATGTATGATTAGAATGTACAAATTTCTAAATTTTTTAAAAAAAAATCTGATAATAATATGTTTGTCTAAAAAAAGATAGAGGACTAAGAATGTGTTTAATGCTAAAATCTGATTAGAATGATAAAGTTATGTCTCAAATGAATAATCTGAAGTTTAAAAAAATTGATAAAATAAATATCAAAAATTTGTATGTTCAATTTATTAAGAACATTTTAAAAACAAAACATAATGTGATTGACAATAGTACATATTATAAGCTTTATCCTATGGCTGAAATTTGTCCTAAGATCTTATCAAGTATAAAACTGCATAAAGAGAATTAATCTTTATGTTTAATGGTGGATTTCAGAAGGGCATTTTATTATGAAACATGTCGATTAGTGGATAAAATGCTACTAGAAATCCTTGGGTTTGGATAATATACAATATGTTCATCATTTGATTTTGTTGGTAAAATATGTGATATTAGTATTGATAATAATGATTTTATATGTATTTTAGATGTGAATGAAATGCATAAATCAATTGATCGAATAATGTCTAATAAAATTACTTCTAATGTGTGAAATTTAAAAAAAGTTAATGTAAAAATAATAGGATTTATAGTTGAGACATTAAATTTTATTGATAACATTTATGCAGTTTTTAATAATAATTTCTATAGAATGGATAATTGTTACCAATGGGTCTACCAACAGTCATTCAAATATGTAATTTTATAATTTGAACTTATGAATAAACTATTATGAAAAAGGAGTTATAAAAGGGGTATTACTGTATCTTATAGATACACGGATGACACATTTGTATATGGTAAGCCAGATATCATTAAAGAATTGTTGAATTAAATAGGTTAGATGGGTTAAAATGGATTAAAACCGATAAAAAGTCAATGTGTGTCCAGTTCCTTGATCTTAAGATAGATGTAAGCTAGATTACTACATGATTAAACCAATAGCAATAAGAGGGTACATTCCATATAAGTCAAGGGTGCCAAAGTCACACAAAACAGCAGGTTTGAAGTCATTTTTGTTTAAAAACAACAATCTTTGTAGGTACTCATTGGATAAAAGCAAAAAACATTGAAATTTATATGAATGAATTATTAAATATTGGATATGATTATCATCTTCTATATAATACTATTCAAAATTTTAATAGGAAATACAAAAATAAAAATATCAATAATAAGATTGATGTTACTATTAATAAAAAATATGGATATCAATACCACATATTTCAAATGAACAAGTAAATTTTATACGGGAAATATATAAAGATATCTCATGGATTAAACAAAATAAATAATTCAAAAGCTAAAACCTCATTTTAAAATCAAAAGCAGATGTAAGTGTGGCAATGTATATGTAGGGGAATCAAAATGTATATTGGAGAAAAGAATTAAAGAGCACTTGTAGTTATTAAAAAGAATTCAAAAAACTAAACAAAATTGTGATGGAAATGATGTTTCAACATTGGTCTTTTATGATCATAATAGATTATGTATATATAATTTTAATTTGGATTATAAGAATGTGAAATTATTACAAATTAAAAGAAACAATAGTAAAATGAAAATAAAAGAAGTCATGTTAATATATAAATGGAAACATGGCTTAATAAACAGACAGACAGCTAATGTAAAATCAATGAATTATGGAAAAGTTAGATTTTGAAAGTGTTAGTAGACAGAAGCTAGTCAAAAGTGCTACTAGGTGGATATAAGTTTTTAAAGATATACTTATATATATTTAGGTTACTGTATTTATTAATATTTGATTACAAGATTACATATATATATATATATATATATATTGTAAATATCGATAAATCGATATTTATATATATATATATATATATAACTTTGTTTTGACAACTTTATTGAGCATACTGATGGAAATCATTTAGTTTGAAATGATTGATGTCATATATTTGAGACAATTTATTGATTGTTGAACTTAAACTATCTAAAAATATAATTTAAATGCATTAGTAAACAGTGTCCTCCCATATTCATGATATTTTTATATTGTCTCAGAATGCTTACTAAAATTTATAAATAGTAGCAAAGTATATATAGTATACATTTTAAATACATCTATGTAATTTAGTTCAATAATTTTTTAAATCTATACAATTTAATATAAATTTATACCTATTAAAAATAATAGAAATAATTAAAAATGATATTACAGTCATAATAAATTAATAATTAAAATAATAGCTACTGTTTATCTTTTGATTCTTATTGTGAATGAAAATTAATAATAATAACAATCAAAATAACAATACAATAAGTAAGTGATGTTAAAGTTTTAAATTTAACATGGCAATTTCGGGCAATATTTTGCAATCACAGCATCAGAAATTTTTCTATAAATTAGAAATTTAATCAAGTGGTGATAGCAATTCTACTAAGTTTAAAAGAAGTCATGGAGTAATCATTTTTACACCCATACTGATTTTCAAATTTATATTAACTAATCCTACTTTATTCATAGAAGGCCACTTTTTTAGTGGATTTTTTCTCAATGATTTTTTAGTATAGATTAAATACTTTTGTTGTAATAGTTGTCTGCAGTAATTTTCAATTGATATGCTAGCCCCTTTTGTGAATTTTACAAGATGACTCGCAGCCACTTCAAGTCGCTTGAATTACATCATTTTTAATGCTATGCTAAAGATTTTACCATCATTTGAAAGGTTATAAAAAGTTCCGTAAGATGCTGCCCTCTCTTGAATTATTTTACAAGTAAAAAATCAATAAAACTGACATCAAAAGAATAACAAAACAAGTAGGCTGGATGTTCTTCATTTTGATTGGCTGTAACCATCAAGTTCAAAGAAAGCCACTTGTCAAAGCCATTCATCAAAACAAAACTGCTAAGATTTCTTTTCTAACATTTTGAAAGTGATAAACAAATGTTTTATACCCTTTTAAAAGTATTTTTTGACATATTATAAATTATTTTGATAAAATATGCTAAAAATAAAATAATTTTAGAAAAATAGTTAAGACTTTAGCAAAATTATTTACTTATCCACGCAATGTAAAATTGATCAAGAAATCACTAACGTCATTAAAGCTATTTGACTGGTCAGTAATATTTGTTTTAAATTTGCCGCTGTTATCAAATATTTTTAAATTATAAATGAAAATTTATTTTTGAAAAAACTTTTGTTCATTTTCATAACCTGCCAAATTATTAATATACTTTTAACAAATGACTGTAAAGTGAATATAATATTAAAAGATGAATATATTTTGACAGTTGAGTTTGTGTCTTGACCAATTAAAAGTTTAGACTTTTGCTTCACTCAGCCAATAAAGTAATAACTGCTACAAAGGCTAGGAAAAAATTGTAGGTGTGCTACAAAAATTTTTAAAGATAATTATTTAAATAACTTTTGAAAGTCCAAAGAATAAGCATATATATTAAAATTAAAATTTCTTTAAATTATTAGACAAATATATTATTATTATTATTATTATTATTATCATCATCATCATCATCATCATCATCATCATTATTATTATTATTATTATTATTATTATTATTATTATTATTATTATTATTATTATTATTATTATTATTATAAATAAACATATACATTATACAATAAAGATATATTTGCATAACACTGATTTATTTCTAATGTGGGTGGGGTGTAGCCATGACATGTGAGATCATGTAACACACTATAAATAAAATATTAAACATCACATGATCACCATTTCTTATGCTTGCTCAAGCTGTTAAAACAGGCAAAACTCTCCAAACAGTAGCACCACACAGTGCAAGCCAGAGTATTCAATGGATTCCACAAGGGTTGTGCATAAAATCCTTATCCAGTGCCTACTCAAACCTAGCATCCATTGATTACTCTGACTTGCATTAAGTAGAACTCCTGTATGGAAACTTTTGTATGTTTCATAGATAAAATAATTTGACATGGATTTGTTGATGAACACTGATAAATGTTAAAATTATCTCAAATAAATCAATATATATTGGGGTATAGTTGCATAACCAAATATAAAATCAATAATTTCACATTGTGTTTGAACTAGGAGGATGTATAGCTCATACTGAACGTGTCATATAGTTCTATCAAGATTTGAAATAGTGAAGTAGTTGAACACAATTTCTTTGCAAATCTTTGTTTTAAAAATGTTCTGAGGGTCTAGTTAACACCTGTACTTTTTACAGGTATGACTTGTTGTTTTAGTAAGTTAGTTTACTAATTTTTATTATTTTTGATTTGACATTTTTTATTTTTGTTACATAGCATTCAATTAAATTGAACACGTGTTAATGAAAAAACAAGTAGAAGATAAGTAGTATCCAATAAATTAGCAACTAAATTAAAAGCAATTATATATATTACTATTTTAAAAATTATCATTTGGTTACATAGATCATGAAGTAAATCTGGCCACAGGTGTAATTTGTAGCAGACCATTAGCAAATGAAGTTATAGTTAACTAGAAAATTAAAAAGACATTTAGAACCCAATATTTTCATTTATTTAAAAAGCCAAAAAAATATCTCACATGACATACACCCAACAATACTAAACAAGCAAAAATATAAAACAAATATGCAACAATATCAAAGCAAGTTACACATTTGCAGAAATTTAAAATAGTAAAATGAAATCCCATATAATCACAAAAGTCTATTATTTTACTGGCTTCTGTGCAATTGCATAGATGGAATCCAACTATGGAAGTGTAAATTTTTTTGTTCCTCTTCACAAAAAAAAAATCCAAAAATTATTTTTACACATTTTCAGCACAGAAAAGTGCTAGAGTCAGAATCATTAGTACTCAAATTACACTTATATAAAAAAATAAGTTCATTGTAATCAAAATTATTTACAGAATTATATTCCTCAATAATTGTTTCTCATATACAGCTCTTATTACCTGTGGAAATGAGATGGTTATTTCAAGGAAGAGTTACATCAAGAACTTATGACTTAAAAAGAATATGAACCTTTTTAAAATTGCAGCATTCTAAACTAGTTGTTTTTGATGAGATTTTATATTATCAAGTTATATTTCTTACATATTCATATATACAGACTAAGAATTCTGTGGAAGAAAATGACTGAACAGTAGAAATTTTTGAGCTAGTAAAAAGAAGTAAAACTTTTGATTTGTTATATACAACTTGTAAAAAATATTTTCATGCACCTACACTTGATGTAATATCTTGGGTGAGAATTTTAATTGTTTTAAGAGGGTGTATTTCTGCAAATTTAAATATTACAGAAGAGAAAGAATTAACAGAAATAAGAAATAATAGTGGATCAAAATTAAAATATTCAACAACATATGTTACATCATTTTGATTATCCTTTAAGAATGAATTTCCAAATATTACAAAAAGCAATAAAAATACTTTGTTCATTCTGAATATCATATTGGTGTGAAACTAGCTTTCCTGCAATGAACAATATAAAATAAAAATCAATCATAGTTAGAATCCTTGAAAGAAAATTTAAGAGTATTCCTGACTAAAATTTACCCTGCAAAAGCGATATTCTAATAAACATTAAACTTAGATATCTTCTTAAATGTAAAACTGAAGCATAAATATAATTTTTTAGCAATTTTAATTATTATCTTTTTATTATAAATTATAATAATTCTTAAGCACTGGCTGACTTCAAATTCAGATGAAAAGGTACAAATTACTAAGCATAAACTAATTAATTGCTAGAAGCCAGCTTTGGGCAAAACACTTCCAGAATTATAGTGCTAAGTAATGTTATGCATATAGATAAGCATAAATAATTGAAATAATCTAATATGCAAATTACACACACAATATGCAAATAAAGCAGTTAGATATTCCATTTTTTGGACAATGGAGTTCAAGAATTTTTTTTGTTGATGGAATGTGGATCCATTGTAATTTCACAAGCCTCTTTGTACTTTCTTTTTTTATCCTCTCTTTCTGAGCAAATTCTTGTAACATTGAATGGAGAAAATGTGTGACCCATGCATGTTCATGAGCAAGAAAGATTGATTTGTATTCAGTCTTTTGTTTACCTCTAATGCACAATATGTTGAGATTTACAAATTATAATAAATTGTTTTGTTTGTGCTAATAAATCAGTCATAAATATATATTTCTTTTTTCCTCCTTTTTTGATTATCATAATTTAAGTGTGTTGTAAAAGTTAACTATGTATTCAAATGTGCTATAAGATAAAAAAAAATGTTGAGAAATACTTGTGCATTGTAATATTGTTTTTGCTCATATCCTACACTAATATATTTTAGACAAGGCAAAACTCTCCATACAGTAGTACCACCCTGTACCAACCAGAGTAATCAATGGATGCCAGAAAGCTTAAGCATAAAGTCCCTATCTAGTGCCTACTCATCCAATATCCCCAGACTAGTTTCTGGCTTGTGGCCTTCATCAGTGAAGAGACTTGGATCTGAGAGCACTGCACCTACATCTTAGGATCTAATGCAACCCTCCAGCAGCCACCTTTTATCTCTACTTAACTACAAAACCATGAGAATGAAATTAAAAACACAACTATATGTACTACTGTATGGAGAGTTTGGCCTTGTTTAATAACAATTATGTGCTAGTATAAAAGATGGTGATCATGTAATATATTTTAAACTTGTTTAGCCCTTTACTAATTACTTATTTCATCATCTAACTATAACTTTAGATGATTATGTAGGAAAAATAATTCTAGCATGATTTTTTTCTTCTGTTTTTATTATTATATACATTTATGATTGCTGATTTCTTTTTTATTAAAAACGGACTAAATTTATATACTGTATAATAAAAACAGACTAATCTCAATATTCAGTTTTTTATTTATTTCAGAACTAAATACATACAAATATTCATAGTTTGACTTAATGTGGCAGATATTAAATTATTGTTATTATGTATTTTGATGTTATTATAAATGGTCATTTAATTTTCTAAAAGCATTACAAAATAATGATTTGGTACATATGCAAAAGCATCACTGAATAACTAGTAAATGTGAATGTTATAGACCAGGGGTGGGCAATTGTTTTGGCTCAGGGGCTGCAGAGGTTGGCAGAAGGTCGCATCTGGGGCCACTTTGTGGAAATGAAGGTTAGTGGAGGGCCACACTTTTTTTTCATGACATAATAAACACACTGGTTTATTCCTTGTATTACCAAAGAAATATTTCTTTGTCCATTCTTCATTAAACACATTCATTACCGATTTTACATTTTTAGAGGGTTTATGGTTTCACTAAAGTTGGAAATGTATATATTTTGTAATGGAAAGACAAAATTGAAATTAACCAGATCAACTGGAAAAGCACTGCACATCATATCTACACTGCACACGAGTATTGATATGGACATCCTAGTGGAAAGTAAGAGACGAGCCTTCCGTAGCACACAGGAAGAAAATCTGAGTTCAGGGCGAATTTTTCTGATTGTCTTGGCGGGCCGCATAAAACCCTTAGCAGGCTGCATGGGGCCATCTGGCCGCTATTTTCACACCGATGTTATAGATAATACTATAAGACAAAAAATGGCTTCTTATATGCACACAAGTAAAATATATGCATGCATTTTATAAAGTTTTATTTAACAATTTTTTTTATTTAATATTTTTAAAAAAATTATATGATTTATTAAAACAGTGGTTATTAAAAGTGTGGAGATGAGGAAGGATTATTGATATTTAGACAAATTTATAGTGTAATCATTATGTATAAATGTATGTATCTGTTAAGTGGATAAATTATTACTTTTTGGAAAGAATATCTATTAACTTTAAAAAAACAATAATGTAACAGAAAAAAATCAAGTGTACTGTTGTGTTTGTAATACTCTTTATCAAAATAATTTTAGAATCTAATATTTAGTTATGTTCATATATATATAGTTAGGGTACAACTATATATGTAAATAAAAGCTAAAACCATTTATATTGTTTTAACAATTTGCAATTTAACATTAATAATATAAATCGCCTTATTTATTATATTAAATGAAAAATTATGTTTAGTTTTTATCTATATATAAACAATCTAATAATCAAATGTGAAAGTAAACCACAATAATCACTTCTTATTAATATTTGCTTTTAATGTTCTTTTTGGAATTTATTTTTAAATAATGTAATTATTTTATTTAATATGTGAATACTCTGAAAAGGTAGGTTGGCTTAAATCACATTAAAGGGCAAAAGGAGATGATGGTTATATGATTGACAACTGCGGCGTAAGTAATTTTTCTTCTTTTTTCTTTTTAATGGGAATATGTAGAAAAAAGGAATTATTAACTTATTCTTTGAAAAAAATATTAATCGTTAAAAATCATTCCATAAAATGATCTGTCCCTTGGGACGTACTTTGAAAATGATTTGCTTTTTGAAGTGATTTTATGAAAGTGGAATAGTAATTTAAAGAAATTCTCATGAGAAAACATATTTATATCATTTTAAACTTTCAGTTGAGACATAGCTAAAAGAAAAAAAAAATCAGGGAAATTAATGTTGTTGCACATTGTAATATTTTCATACACTTAATAAATTTCTTAAATATCTATTGCATGTATATGCAAGCTATAATTACAGAAAAACAGGAAAAAAACTATTAAAGAACTATATTGATTCCAAATATTGAAAAATTCACACTCGTAAGGAGTTATCTACTCTTAAATCAAATTGATATAATATTTAAAAATTGGGATCCAACTGATTTTTGATGAAATGTATGCACATTATTTTTATAATATATATGTCATATTTGCTTATTTATATAAATATATAAAATAATGGGCCCCATGTGAGAAAGATGGATGAAATAAGAAAGTTTACTGAAATGATGTGGAGAAGAAAATTTAGGATAAATGAAACTGAAATAAACATTGATAAATTTTCATTGTACAGTAGTTGAGAATGATTGAAAATAAAGATGATGAAAATGATTTAAAGTAACTAGCCTTCTTAAAGTTAATAAAATAATAATAAAGACAATAAAATAAAATATTATATAGTTAAAGTATATACACACTTAAATTATTTCAATTAGGAATATGCTTATCATAAAATGAAGCTTTTAACAATATTTATATAACAATAAAAAAATCAAAGCATTTAAAAAAATATAGGTGGTGCAAATACTTTCATTCTTAAAAATAACAAAGTATTTTTTTTTTTACAAAAGAAGAAAATGTCTAATACATGTCTGAGACTTGGACACTTAATAGAAGAGCAATACAGAGACTTCAGACCACTCAAAGGAGTATGGAGAGATGTATGTTGGGAGTAACAAGAAGAGATCGAAAACGCAATGTATGGGTAAGACAACAAACAGGTGTTACTGACCTTATTGAAAAAATTAAAAGATTGAAATGGAGTTGGGCTGGACATATTGCTAGAAGAGATGATAATAGATGGATAATTGAAATTTTAAACTGGATTCCAAGAGATTGTAAAAGACCCAGAAAGTGACCACATGTGAGATGGATGGATGAAATAAGAAAATGTGCAGGGGTGTTGTGGAGAAGAGAAGCTAAAGATCGGAGAAGATGGATTAAACTTGGAGAGACCTTCATCCTGCAGTGGATTGATAATGGTTGATGATGATGATGACATGTCTACAATAGCCAAAAAAAAACAAACAACAAAAAAAAAAGCCATTTGTTTTTTCTTTAATATTTACAAACATTGTTTTAAAACAAAATAAAATGCTAGTCGATAAAATTTGATCTCATTATATTTTTTGAATGTTTGAAATGTTTGTAAGCTATGCAACCCCAGTCCATTTGCTATAAGAGGGAGATTGAGTTTTTCCATTGAAATTGCCACTGTCTTTTCCCCCACATGAGCTTGCAACATATGGAATTAATGTATGCCGTTTTTTTTTTTTGAAAATTCAACTACAGGCATATAATATGTTATCTTGGTTATTATAAGCTTGTTAATCAGTTGCACCTTTGCATATATGGACAAATATGTCTTTGAGAGTGATTCAGCGATACAAAAGATGGCAATTAGAACCTAAGTTCCAGATTTTATAATCAAAATGAATTTGAATGCTTTACCTACTAAATATTTTTTTTACATCACAGAAGAATGTACAGGTCAATTGATCCTTTGTGTGGCCTTTGCCATATGGCTGAGGAGATTTTACAGCATATAATGTTCAACTGCAAGGCCATGGAGCAGACTAAATGCATTCTGCAGGGGAAATATAGAAAACAAAACACTACAATGATGCAAATTATGTCAACTTACAAAGGTAAGCCTGTACCAGCCATAAGGGCCTCAACATTTGTCTTATATACACTTTGGTGCACTAGGTGTGTGTTCATATTAGGTAATAATCCCAGAAGGCATCCAGCCACATTTGAGAATAAGTTGAATAAAATTCAAGTTAGAGACAAGCAGATCACCAGCCCAGATATTTATCCAGCTACTTGGTCCCTGCTCAGACAAACAGCAAAGTTATAAAGAATGGACAATCGATTATATTATATGTAGACAAGAACTATGTTTTAAAATAAATAAAAATAAACTCTTTCATCTTAGATTCTTTATTAAAAGTGGTCAAAATACTTTTAAAAAATAATTATAACATACACCAAATCTTTTAAAAACTTTAAGTGCATGTAAATCCAGAAAGAACACTATCAAAAATGATAATGTAAATGTTAAAATTTGTAATAAACTTGTAGCAGTTAATTTACTATGTAACCACTAATGTTGTATTCTTTTGAGATAATAAAGGCCTTTTGAAACATAATAATAATAATAATAATAATAATAATAATAATAATAATAATAATAATAATAATAATAATAATAATAATAATAATAATAATAATAATAATAATAATAATAATAATAATAATAATAATAATAATAATAATAATAATAATAATAATAATAATAATAATAATAATAATAATAATAATAATAATAATAATAATAATAATAATAATAATAATAATAATAATAATAATAATAATAATAATAATAATAATAATAATAATAATAATAATAATAATAATAATAATAATAATAATAATAATAATAATAATAATAATAATAATAATAATAATAATAATAATAATAATAATAATAATAATAATAATAATAATAATAATAATAATAATAATAATAATAATAATAATAATAATAATAATAATAATAATAATAATAATAATAATAATAATAATAATAATAATAATAATGACCAACTAGCATCAATGATCAATCATATAAAAAGCACAGCCCCACAGATATCTCTTCAGACAATATACAAGCATTCATACTGGCAAATTTATTCATTAATCCATCCAAATCCAAGCCATGATACCAATCTGACAATGCTGAAAATCAATAATCTACAATTACTCCGTAAGTTTAAAAAATGGTCCCTGGAGCCAAAATATTTTGATTTTTTGCTGAGACTAAACCTACATGCACTGCCCACGACATATTTTCTGAGATATTGGAGACTATACACTAACATTGATCCTTTTTGTCCCCTGTGTCACAGGGCTGAAGAAACCCAGGAACATCTATTCTATCTTTGTCCGGCACTAGACAGAATTCGATTTATTATGATAGGAGCATATAGACAATCTAACACAACCCTTCAAACAATCTTTAATGCATATTGCAAAGGCTCTATTCCATCAGTCCGTGCAGCCACTTTTGTGCATTATGCATACTGGTGCACTAGATGCACATTCACTTTAGGTAACAACACAAGGCGACATCCATCAACTTTCAATATCAAACTGGCAAAACTATGAGCCAGAGACAATAAAATTGCACATCCAGACATCTACGCAGCAACCTGGTCACTGATAACACAACAATCAAACCTCTACGATAGCTCCCTATAACCAACAATCTATGCCATCAACCAAATATTTAAAAATATAAAAAATAAATGTGGCAAGTATCTACAAATAAAAAACAGAATGTCGTCTTTGATTGCATATGATTAATATAGAGGACAGGAACAACAAAATCAGAACTCAAATACTGGAAAGCAAACTAAACCAAGAACTGCAATATACATACAAGTTGAAGTTTTGCAAATTGAACAATGATAACCCAAGACTTTTGGTAACTCTGATTACAGCAAGCAGCGCTCACAAATGTAATGTATACATATGTATTTTTCACTCCCCTTAACAATGTTTAAATATCTTTCCCTCCTAATGTATTTTTTTTTGTACATCACAGATACAAACTTAAACTTGGTTTACTCACTAGCAATGTAAATATATGTATATGAAGTGTCTTATGGCAAATGTAACCCTATGGTCATCAATAAAGTTATTTTCTTTGAAACATAATAATAATAATAATAATAATAATAATAATAATAATAATAATAATAATAATAATAATAATATTAATAATAATAATAATAATAATAATAATAATAATAATAATAATAACAACAACAACAACTTATGTATCTTCACACCTGCATTTATACATATCCATACTCTAAAATATATGCACTAAATGAAATAAATAATCTCACTAAAATCAGAATAGACATATATATATATATATATATATGTGTGTGTGTGTGTAAATTTTATAGGAAAATTATATTACTTCTCGTATGCCTAGAGTTTGTATCCAATATAAAAAGAAATTTTAATTATTATTTTTCTTTCTCAGACAAATACCAAAGCTATTAAAAAAGACATTGTCAATATTCAATCCTTTTAAGTCATATTAGTTAATAAATAATTGATTGAGTAAGAAAATATTCAGTTATGTTTAGCTGATGATAAAATAAAGAGATAATACCTTAAAATTTTATTACCTAGCAGTTAGCTGGTGGTAACAATTTTTCCTTCAAAGTACTTTTATGAAAAAATATTTAAAGGCTTTTTTTTATTTTTACCTGTATGCATAAATGTAAAGTATTATGATATGGATGGCAGATTGTCTAAAAGATTTAATAAAACAAAGCATTCAAATAATTTCATAATCATGAAATTCTCATAATTTCAATATTTTCTGTTTTTCTCTCTCACTTCTTTTTGTGAGTGTTTTATGTTCATTTAATTACTGTATAACAGTAGCATTCTAATTAATTATTTGCATTATAAATTCTTAATACATATAGAAGTCATCAAGCATTGGTGGTCGAGAGGTCAGAGACAGCTGCTTTACAAGCAGTTGTCCTGGGTTAGTGGGTTCGCTTCCCGGCTGATGCTATGACACATGGGAAAAAATAGAAGTAAAATAATCGAATAACTTTATTACTAAAGAATTCAAGAAAGTTCAAGTGGATAAGGCCTCTAGAGTGTGACCCATACCACTGCATAAACTATACAGTACAAATCATGCCATGATTATGCATAAAATATATTGTACATTTAAATTCACATGATTATTTATATAACTGTTATTTAATGTTTTTATTTTGTCTATTACATAATGTTAATTATTTTCACTATTACTAAGCATTAATTTTCCAGCATTAACATTTTATTAATGAAAAAAAATTCATTAATTTGTTTTATCAATTTATTTATGTTGTCTCTTTAACTTTTTAGTGAAGTTATGTTTACTTGGTATGGTTTTATAATTGCTTAGTTTAATTAGATCTAACTAATAAAAAACTCACTATATATTCACACACATGCATACCCACAGTATAATAGAAAGATAACTAGTGAGGTTTTAGTGTCTTGCACTATAATCAGAATAATAAACTATTATGCTGGCTGCTATGTTAAATCATATTTACATGCAAGAATTTGTAATTTTATTGTTATTAATATTAAAATTACAAGTATTCAACTATTGTTAATAGAATATATATATATATATATATATATATATATATATACTTTAAGAATTTCGCTAGAGCATTTGAAATAAATAGAATATATATCTATTTCTTACTACCAATCAAACCATTATAACTCTTTTTAAATTGACAAAATGTATTTTTAATATGTTCCATCTTATAACCAACTTCAAGCAATTTCTTGGCAAATATATCAATATTTTATAATTTATTAAACTGGTAATGACATAATTTTTATTATGAAACAAAAAGATCTAAAACTTACCATCTTATGCATAAATTGTACTTTTGAGTTACAATTTATATATCCCCCTTATTGCAATAGTTTGATTATTAATTTATAACTTAACATATTATCATCTTCTCTAATAATTAAATCCAAATACACTATTTCTTTTCTGTTCCTTTTTAATAGTCCATTTCAAGTCATTCAAATTATTTAACTCTTCTACAAGCAAATTTATAGTATTGGTATTTCCACAAACAAAAACATCAGCCACATATATTTTTTAAATTTTAATATCTTTAAAAATACACATATCTAAAATAGTACTGACGTATGCAGACAATACAAAATAGCAAACTTATGCAACATCAGGCAGACCCATAGGCCAATCTTTAGACATTTTGTAATATCCATCTTCAAAAGAAGCAACAATGTTATATTATCAAAACATGTTAAAGAATCAATAATAAAATTTATTACATATTTACAAATACCTTTATTTTAATGCATGTTCAATTATTTTTATGGAATACACTCTATCAATAGAACAATACATTTCTTTCACATCTAATGAAACAATAATATCATTATGTAATCACTATATTTTTGGTTCTATCAACAAAATCAAAAAATGAAGCAATATTTCCCACAAAACCTAAAAACTCTTATAACAGCTTACCAATATATTTAGAAATT
This sequence comes from Epiperipatus broadwayi, assembly GCA_028023455.1. Taxonomy (NCBI): domain Eukaryota; kingdom Metazoa; phylum Onychophora; class Udeonychophora; order Euonychophora; family Peripatidae; genus Epiperipatus; species Epiperipatus broadwayi. The sequence continues at coordinate 2,416,015 of JAQFVV010012546.1, forward strand.
TGATATAAAAATGATCCACCAAAATCAATAATAATTTGCAAAGGATTAGATTCTTTATGTAACTTTATATTTGCAAAAATATGAGGCCATGTAGCATATGAAAGATATATATTATAGTACACATTATTTTAGATTTTATTCTTAGCTTTTTTTAAATTATTGTTATTAAATTTTATTCTCTGACCATGTATATTATATTATTCAGAGAAAAAAGAAACAAATTTATCCAATTCACTTTCAGTTTCTCAATATACTGACATTTTGTTGTTAAACACATCTGCATACTTTTATATTCTTTCAAACAAATAACATTATCATTTTTCACTTCACTTTAAATTTCCAAATGGCTAGTTCCCATAAATTTTCATATGTAATCACATTAACTTTTCTGTTATGTTTTTTGAATTTATTGACAGTTGAGAAGGATTAAGGAATTAATCAAAAGTACTCCTGCAGATTGAAATACTATATATAATAGTTAATTACCATTATATTTAATGTTATATATATATATGAGATTTGTGGGTGATGTATATATGCTTGACTAACAGAGCATAGTTCATAAAATGTTTAATATTTTAAAGGATATTTCACATTTAATGTGGACTATTAGATATGAATTGGCTTATACTGTATAAAATGCAGAGATTTATAATAATAATAATAATAATAATAATAATAATAATAATAATAATAATAATAATAATAATAATAATAATAATAATAATAATAATAATAATAATAATAATAATAATAATAATAATAATAATAATAATAATAATAATAATAATAATAATAATAATAATAATAATAATAATAATAATAATAATAATAATAATAATAATAATAATAATAATAATAATAATAATAATAATAATAATAATAATAATAATAATAATAATAATAATAATAATAATAATAATGATGATGATGATGATGATGATGATGATGATGATATTAATAATAATAATAAGCTCATATATTCTGGTGAATCTAACCATTGTCAAAGGCTGCATTCATTCATACATAAATTTCCCAATAAAATTTTCTGCTTTTAAAGAGTTTCTATTTAGCAAATGACAATTTGTATAAACATAATGATAATATAAAATGTAACAACAAAAATAAATTTTGAAAATAATAGTACAATTTATACTAACAAGTAAAATATTTTTATTATAAAATATGAAGAAAAAAAATCCATGACAAATATACATAATAAATTTGGATATTTATCAGATACATGTAATATTATAATTTAAAGGATTAAGATAATTTGGTCATATGATTTTAATATCAGTTTCCAGTCATCTGTGAATTTAAATATTTAATTCGTTTGTATTAGTAATTAGCAGATTTAAATTCACTAGAGTCTATTATTGTGCTCTCAACTTGTAACAAATATTTTTAAAAACAGAATTTGCTACCCAGAAAATGGCAGAATCAACTAGGCCAGGGGTCCTCAACCTTATGCCTGCGGGTACCATGGTGACTGCAGACCATATCTGAACACAATAAAAAATTATTTATCTGATACAAATAAATTTAATTTTTAAAAATTCTTATAAATTATTATTTATTATATTGTAATCAAATTGTAGGGCATACTATTATATGTTAAAATTTTATATTTTATTTTTGAAATAAATATTTTTTTGTACATTATGTATATTATTAACAATAACCAACTATACTTACATTGAAAAAATATAGTGCCCACCACCTGGTTGAAAAAATAAATGGTGCCCGCCACCCGGCCAGTATTATAGAATGTGCTCTTAAATGCAAAAAGGTTGGGGAACCCTGAACTAGGCCAAAAAAATGTGGATATACTTTTTTTGTTTGACTAAAGTCCATGATGTCAGGAAACTAAAATGAATGGAGATATGGTTTATTTTATTCAAAGGTTGAATAGAGTAGAAAAGATGTTATGTTGAAAGGTTTGCATATATAAGTATGAGTTATTATAATAGCCAATATAAAAATGTGTCAATAAGGTTATTGAACATAACAATGAAGGTATGCTAATCAATTAATTATTAGATATTTGTTTCTGCTATAGGCATACATACACTTAAATGTGATTATTTATATACCTATTAATTACAGAAGTTATTGCTTTATTCTACATGAAATCCTTGATAACTTATTATTAACAAAAGTTTTGGGTAAATTTTGTTACTGAAATAAAATTGTATGAGAAAATATTGATTCATGCAAATTCCATGTGCTAAACTGAAGCTATATATTATGTTTTCAGATAAGGAAAATTTGCATAGCCATAAATAACAGTTCATGAAAAATGGAGTCGAAACCCCCATACGGTAGTGCAAGCCAGTGTAATCAATGATTGCAAAAAGATTTTTTTTTTCATATGTCATAGCATCAGCTGGGAGGAAAACCCACAACAACTGTCTGCAACCAACTGCTTGCTTGCAAGGTGGCTGTGATGACATCTCAGCTAACAATGCTTGACTGCAAAAAGATTTGAGCATAAAATTCCTATCTAGTGCCTACTCATCCAATATCCTCAGACTATTTTTTAGTTTATGTGATATATAGTAATTTAATTCATGGAAAAAATATTCTAAAATCTAGAACTATTATTGACACCTGGCATAATTTAGCATAGTTTAATAACACTGCAAATATAAAAGTTAAATCTACTTTAATCGATTCTCAAGCTAAAAACAAACAAACAACAACAATGAAGCAGTTTTAGCAATGGACCTGCTTATGTTTGCAAATCTGATTTAGTACAGCTCTCTAACATCCCATAAACTCACTATATATATTGCCACACACAGCAAGCTAGAGTAATCAATGGATGCCAGAAGGCTTGTGCATAAAATTCCTATCTAGTGCCTACTCATCCAATATCCCCAAACTAGTTTCTGGCACCCATTGATTACTCTAGCTTGATGTGTGTGGCAATATATATATATATATATAGTAAGTTTTGCCTGTTTTAACAACAGTTATACACAAGCATTAGAGGAGGTGGTCATGTGATGTTTATTGGCTTAAATTCTATAAACTCCAGAGAAAAGGTAAACTAGAGCTGTCAATGAAAAGCACTCATATTGATGATAAACAAAATGTCTTAATATACTATTCTGCTGCTTTGCAAAAATTAATAATCATGTTTATCTATACTAGTTGTATTTCTAATTTCAGCTTTTACAATCACACATGAAATGATTAAAATATGGATAGTTTTGAAAAAATATTTTCACAAGAGTGGGTTGCTACAACTTTTAAAGGAAAGAATAAATGATCATAAATTCAAATTTTAATTAACTGTCAAAATTTTTATAAATTACTTTTACTATTTAAATGAGGTAATATTTACCGAGGCTATAACCTCGAGAATATGCGTGTAAAATGCGACAGTAGGGACCTCTACAGGTGTTTAACCACAAGCTTACGTTATGGAAGAAAAATACCTAACATTAATAAAGCAGTTATATCAAAACATTTGTTAAGGTATTAGTGCTGTTACATTGTAAAAAAATATTCAAGTCAATGACTTGATTAAATAATGGAAAATTTGGATCTATTTTTTACTAACCATAATTTTTTCTACTATAGAAACAAAAAAAATCATCTTTAAAATGTAAAATTTTGGCAGCCATCTAACTTCAGTATGTAAAAGAAGATTGTCACAATCATGTGATATTTCAATACAGAAGAAAAACAGTTTCTAGTAACTTACATAATTAATGTATTTTAAAAAATTGTTAATATCTAATTCTACATATCAAAAAATATATAATCCTCTATTAATGTTATGTACTAAATGCATTTTATTTGTGATATCATATTTACACAATGTTTTTTAATTGCCATATTGTTACCCTTATTATATTCTCATTTTTACATAATTAAGTGGAGAATAAGCAGTAATAAATTAAAAAATATTTACACTTTCACCATCTAGCTATTAACAAGGTTGAGTAATGGAATCTCTTTCACAATTTTTTTATATAACCGTTGGGTAAATAGTAGCTTTGAAATAAGGTATTTAAAAGTAATTTATTTTGTCCATGTATGTATTCTATTTTACATAATTCAGTAAAATTAATCATAGTTTCTAGAAAATTTTATATATACTGATGTAAAAATTATTATATATTTCCCTTTGAATTGCTAACGTTTTTTTTAAAATCTCCCCTGAAAAATAATAATCTTAATAAAGTTGACTATTTTTATCAATACTGATCAATTGCAAGTTATATGGCTTTATAAATAGTTTACAATATACTTCTTTATTATTATAAATTAATCAGAACAAATTGATATAAAGCGTTCATAAAACAAACTTTTTTGGGGTTTCCACTACACAGTGGGGGTATTCATTTAAATTATTTAGCTAAAGTTTAAAACAGCTTATAAAAGGAAATGTAGATAACCCATAATAAAAATATATTTATTTTGGCAAAATCATTGTAATATATATATATATATGTCTATACACACTACAACTTATGTTTTATATTTAGATATACCAATTATATATATATATTGTAATTTATCTGATGCACGCTTATACATGTATAAAACAGAGGCAACTATCTATTATTATTTTATAAATTAAGCAATCGCTATTCCTCAAAACTATGTTATGAATAATCTGAAAATTATCTGTTATTTGACACACATTCGCAAAGTGTATACATTATATTAAACAGTGTGAGTCATGTCTGCTTCCTAAAATTATTGTGATAATTTAGCCGTTTCTAAGTATCATTTTCTGATATATGAGAGACTCCACTTAAATCAGAAGAAAATTTAGTTATTAAATGTTATTTAAAACATTTTGTTATACTTTTTAATACAATCTTCACTTATTTAACTAAATAAAATAGACACACAATTTATACTGTCTTTTTTTTTCCTTTTTAACTGTAATTTATGTTCTAAGTTAATAAGTGAAGTATTTGATAATATCGTTGAATTGTTTATTTTAATATGTAATATACATTTATGCTTGAACGTAATATAAATTTTAAAAGATTTTGTGATGATTAAATCATAAATTTTAATTTAGACGAATAAACTTGAACAGTTTTCAATAATAGTTTTTCTTTCTGATAACCAATTCAAAAACAATCCAGCTAACATGTAAATATTATCAATAAATATTTATCTAGATATACTGATTTAACTATTATCACATGATAAATGGCAAGTATCATGGGTAATGCATTTTCTTTCACTATTCTTCTATAAGAAAATATTGAAAAAGCCTTCAAACTGCAGTGGTCTATTTAAAGACATTATCATATATATATATTCATTTATAAATTATGCTTTTGAAAATATTTGCTTGTCATGACTAACTTTAAACTCAGATGAAACAAATATTTTCAATTAAATGAAAAATTTAAAAAAAAGTTTGGGATTATTTTAGATAATCATACTCATTCTTAGCTAGAGAGCAATAAAGGAATAAAAAAAAACATGTAAACTCATATTAAACCACTAAACATCACATGATCACGATCTCTTATATTAGCACATAATTGTTATTCAACAAGGCATGTGATGTGGTGTGATGTATTGTGGCTTCTCCTTAAACGAAGTCAAGAATATCTCAACAATTATGCCCAGATAAACCTGTTAACCACTTTATTTTCCATTCCCCACTCTAAATTTTCCCATATTCTGCTCCATCCCATTTCCACAACATAATCTTTGTCAACTCTATAACCTTTATATCTAAATTCCCTTTATTTTTTCCCAAACCCAGCATAAAAACCAATAATTCACTTTCTGTATAATCACTTTTTTCATTTTTATTCTTCTGGCATCCATTGATTACTCTGATTGGCACAGGGTGGCACTATTGTATGGAGAGAGTTTTGCCTTGTTTAAACTCATATTAGCAGACAATTATTAAACCTGTTAATATTTTTTTTTATTCACTGTTTCTCTGTTAAAATATTATGAAAATGCTATTTCACTATTAGCAATTTAAAAAATATATATTTATTAAAAATATGAAATGGTTAAATGCTTGGAAATTCTGAAGAAATTAGAACAATAAATGTAACCCATGGATTTTTTTTTTTTAAGTGTCATAGCATCGGCTGGGACACTAACCCGCAACCCGGGCAACTTCCTGCAAGTGCAAGGCAGTCGCGCTGACTTTCATCCACCAATGCAAGACAGCCCATGGATTTTTAGCTCCAGAATCTGTAACTTTAGCAGTGCATTAAACCATACTGGGTATATCATTTATGAGTATATAGTTTGAAATTTAGTCACAATAATAAACTGTTTTGCATGCTTGCACACACACAAACTAATTTTCAATTTATGTAAATAGACAATTAACAATTTTTGCGTAATTTGATTTATAAATAAGTCAAAATTTTCAAAATCATTATTGCTGTCAGTTATTGAAACTGTTTTTATATATTACTTAATACATCATAAGTCTAATTATATTTATAAAAAATAGACACCTGTAATTAACAATTTTATAATTAATAAAGGTAATCCTACAACTAAATGAATACAAGAAAATATTTCTTTCACTTTTTTACACCATTAAATTGAGATATTCAAATTTGAATGGTATAATATAAAAATAAAGTTAGTTTGCTATATTGTCTTTTTACATTTTTTAACCATTGAATTGTATTACCTATTTTTATTTGGTGACTATTTCAAAAATATTTTAAACTTTTTTATTACTTTTACATATGTCAGATATTTTTTTAGATAAATATATTTTTCAATTACTAGATTTACATGTGTCAATAAATGTATAAGAATTACTTAGTACAAAAATCATGCTTTATAGAAACCATTAAATAAATCTAAAAAAATAAAAATAAAAGTTAATTTTACAAATATGTTTGCCAACTTATCAAACTATGGTTTTACTATCATAATGAAATGATGTGTATATAAGTTATCCAGGCTGTTTTGAGCATTATTTCATATTTCAAATAAGGTTACTTAATTATATATAAAGTAGAAATAATGAATGGCCATCTGAACTGACTATGGGTTGTTTATTCAAAAACGTCTAACTTACTTCTATAATCTCAAAACAATTTCAATGTTGGTTATGATAGGTTACTGCAAAAAAGACAAAATACTTCTAGTCTATGAAAATACATTTATAATTGTAAACTATATGGTTGTTTTTGAAATCTTTCTGTTTTTGAGACAATATGCAGTAAATTTAGTTTGATTTATGTTATGAATAAAAAAATCTTGCAAGATTTTGTTCAGATACATAATGAGAGACTTTTGAAGTTTAAGATCCATGGATTGCAATATTTTTACATGCCAAATACTCAAAGTGTTTTTAAACATTCAAGCAATAGGGGCACTCAATGTTGTCACTGATTGATACATTTTCTGTTCTCATTTAAAAACCTTTGATTCATTTTCAAAAAAATATTTATAAATATTGATTTTTTTTTACAAAATCATAAAAAAATCAAACAAAATTTTTATATTTAAGTATTATTTATCTTATTTTATATGCCAAAGGAATTATATGCTTGTGTCATTATAGATCCATCTTTTAATTATACTCACAGCAGTTTTAACTCCAATCTTTTCTTTTCTTCAATAAAAGTAACCATATGTAGTTAAAAGGGGTTATAAATGAAAAAAACGGGGATGACTATCTGTGAAAATTTATAATATATTGGAAATATTCTTTCACTAATAAAAATGTGCTATTTTTAACAGGTTAACAAGATTTCTAACAGTGCCTGTAATATATTACTAATCCAGCTAATAAAATATTGAAAGAATGTAATTTTTAAAAAGAAATATGCCTAGAATATGATTATTCCAGATACTTATTATTCAAGAACTTTTATGTTTTAAAGACATTTATTGCTCTATAAGAATCTATTACATCAGGTTTAAAAACAAACATGAAAATATCTTTGATGATGATAAAGAGTCTATAACATATTACAGATTAAGAAATGTGGTTTTACATTATTGTCTTATACATCGTTATTTATATATATTAGCTTTAAAAAAGATTATTAAGGGGGAAAAAAACTATATGAATAAAAAAAATGAAGAAGAAAGAAAAAATGTACATAAATGTTGAGGCTTTACCATTGTTGTATTCAATTTTAGAGAATGGGTATATATCTTATTATGGTTTCACATATTGTTGCATTAGAGACCAAGTGTATTCAAGGAATGTGTGGGATGATAATTTTTTATCATTTTGCCAAAAAAATTTCCAGTTTATTCCAGAAGGTATGCAGGAGTCTTTTGGAATTGCAGTCATACATGAATTTACATCTGGTACACAAATGTGCTAGCATGAATGTTTCCATAAATTCCTTGTTTGAATATCTGGAATAGAGCATTAATATTGTATTTGGAGTTGTTAAAAAGTTTTGGTAGGGTTTTGCATATGTTCTCAAGGCCCTCACATTAAAAAAAAGAGATCATGTTGAGTTTCAGAAAACTTTTATCCTAACAAAATTTCAAAAGAGGTCTTTAATTTTTTTACAGTAAATAATTATGTTTGTAAACTGATTTATAAACAGAATTTAAAAAATAATTATAAATTAATAATTCTAATTACAGAAAACTGCCCATATTTTTTACTTTATCAAAATTTGTATTCACATTAAGATGGTAAAACAAATCATTTTTTTTTTAAATCTGAAAAATATGCAAATTCAAAAAAGCTTTGCAATCATGGATTTTAAATTAATGTTTTTAATTATAAGTAGGCTACTTATAAGTTGATATTTTAGCATTGACTTCTAAGAATAATTTTATAACAATATTGTAGCATCTATGTCTGTAGCAATATATAAATTAACTACATGATCAAAGTTTAAATAAGCCAACTATTCAAATTACAATAATATACCCTCATTTTCTTTGATATCATGCTAAAATAAGCAAATAATCAACTTCTGTAGTGCAAATATTTTCAAAGCTTCCTCCACTACTTATAGGTTGGCTGTAAATTTCCAGATAATATTCCACAGTAATGCAACTCCTTCAAAGAAGATGTCTTAAATAAATGTTTTATCTCTAATATCTATATATGATAATTTATTTTTTCAACATTAACAATATTTTAATGTATTATTGATCCATTTATAATGAAGAGTCTTAGTTTTTTTTTGTATTCATTGTTTCTCTTTCTTATCTGATTCATTCATCTCAAATTTTGTCTCATCTTGATTTTTTACAATCTCTTGAAGTTCAATGTAAGTCATTTATCAAACATCTGTTTTACCTTTTTTTTGTAGCTATTTATAGTAGTTCACCCAGCCTGACTACATATAGTCTAATATTTTTTCAATCCTATATTTTTTTTAATCATTTTTGATTTCTCTTGTTATTAGTTATGACTTTTTTGTCCATATGTCATAGCATCGGCCGGGAGGCGAACCCACAACTATCTGCAAACAACTACTTGCTTGCAAGGCGGCTGCGATGACGTCTCGGCTAACAACACATTTCACATGACTAGATATGACTTTGTATTCTGAATTATACTGTTTTTCTATTAATTATCCATGTCTTAAATCTATCAGATATCATTAATAAAAACAGTTATAAAATATTTCTTTTCAAGAATATATTTTTCTTAACATATCCAAGTTATTTATATCAGAAACATTACATGAAAGTTTAATTATGTCATTAATTTCATTTATGTTTTCTTCCATATAAATAATGTGACCTTGTTATTTGTAGTTGCTATCATGATCTAATTTCTTAGTATCAATCTTTACTTTGTCCCTTTTAGAAAAGGCATTGAATATTATTTTAATCTTTTAATTATTTATCTTTAGTCTTACTTTCTTGTTTACATCTAATAGTCTTTTAATATTTTCCGAACTCTAAAATATTTCTTATAAAACCATCCACATCATCTGCAACATCTAAATGATTTTAATAAACTCCATTAGTCTTCTTTTTTTTTTACTTTTCTATTTGAATTCGCAAAATGTTTCTCATTAAGCTGCCTTAAAAAGTTTTGGAAATATGCATTAACTATGTCAAACCTCTTATTAAAGGCAAATATTTAATGCAATCATGTTATCTAACCGCTTTTGTTCCATTTTGATAAATATTCAGAATTTGATATTATCCTGGATTTTTTACATGAACACCCAAAGCTTTAATCATATTAAAATTCTTTTAGACTAAGTTACAAATCCAATTCAAAACAGAAATGTATTCTCAATAGACCTTTATATACATTCTCCTAACACTTACTTGAATGTGATGCAGTATTCTGTAGAATTTATTCTTTTGGTTGGTTTATTTCTAGTGTTAACTATAGATGAGTTATAATGATCTTAGTAAATAATTGTATAGTTCTGTCAAAATATTGATAGAACTTTAATCAAATATCTTCACTCACCCCCACCCCCCTAAATATCAATATCACTGTCATTTATATACTTAGTGTGTAGCTTTATTAACTTTTTTTAATCTCATTTGCTTTTTTTAAGATATTAATAAGAATACTTGGTATTACAAAAAAATATTTCTGTAATTGTAAATATTATAGACTTCATAATATAATCTTTAGTAATAGTTCCAATTTTTTCTTGCTGAAACAATTTTCATTCCAAAAACAAGTTTTTGTTTTATTGCAAATTTATATTTATATTTTTTTATGTCATTATAAACATTTTGTCTACTATTTTCAATTTTCAGATATTCAATTCTTTTATGAGGATCATTGTAACCTTTTTTCAATTTTTTTTCTTTTCTTTATATAAATATTTATATCAGTTGACAATTTACTTATAAATTGGTGTTTTATTGCACTAGCTGTTTGGGTAACTGCCTTTAATAATTCACCTAATTTCTTCTTATTGAATACATTCAGACATGACCCACAAAACTATTTTAACACTTTAAAACTTAAGGTTCTAGCCCCAATTCAATACAATATTTTAAAATAATTAAAAATATCATCTGCTAATGCTATTTATGCACCATACTTTAAATACTTTTTAGCAAAAACCTTTTATTTACACACATATATATATATATATATATATATATATATGTATATATATATATATATATACACAGTCTTACATTTCAACTGTTTTGCAGTCTTCTTCAGAACTATGACATAATGAACAAAATAAAATACATAACTATATAAATAATACCATAAAAATGTAAAACACAAAAAATTAAAATTTAGTAAAAATGAAATAAATATTTTGTTCATTATATCACAGCTCTGAAGAAGACTGCAGGACAGTTGAAACACAAGGTTATGTATGCATATATATATATAATAAAAGGTTTCTGTTAAAAAGTGTTTAAAGTACAGTGAGTAATGTGCATTTATATATTATAGCAAAATAAAGGAAGTCATGAATTTGGTAATATTTCTGAATCAACTATTAATATTGTTTTTTTTTCTAGCTTGTGTTAATATTTTATTAATATATATGATACATGTCATTTATGTATAAAATTAAGTACATTACTGTCTTAAAATGAATATGTCATTTTTCTGTACCATTATTTAGATTATTTTATGTCCATTTTTGTTTTGATCATTTCAATTACACAAAGAATTCATAATAAAGATATTTGTTTTTCTACAAATTTCACAAATCTATATTTTTGTTCATGTTTTTTTTTAGCCATTTTCAATTTCAGCATCAAAATCTCCAATGACAATTTGAAAATATTGGTCTGATCAATTTTTTTTAACTTGTACATAAAATATTATTTTTTTATCATTAGAGAAAATATTGGAGCATAAAATTTGAATTATCTGCATTTAGTATCTTTCATTAATTGAAATTATTTACTTTGCTATTCTATATAAAATACCTTTAATCTTTTCAATATTGTTATTTTCATTTTTATTTATAACGAATCACAATTTATTTGTGATTAAATATTTATAATATTATAATCTAAATTGACCATTTTATATAAATATTTATAAGTTTACAGTAATGTACATGTCCCCTTTTTAATCAATTTCCCCTTCTATTTTTATAAATTTTAGAATATCACTAAATATCACATAATCACCATTTCAATTAGATCCCAAGATCTACATGCAGTGCTTTCAGATCCAAGGCTCTTCACTGATGAAAGCCACAAGCTAGAAACTAGTCTGGGGATATTGGATGAGCAGGCACTAGATAGGGATTTTATGCACAAACCTTCTGTCATCCTTTGATTACTCTGACTTGCACTAAGTGGCACTACTGTATGGAGAGTTTTGCCTGTTTTAAATTTCAATAAGGTTCCATTCAATATTACATTTTTTTTTGTAATTAACACATATTTTTGCTCAAAAAATATCTACAGTTACATGTAACTCAATAAAAGAAAAGATATCAATGAATAATGTATTTTTTGTCATAGATATTTAGTTCCAATTTTTGTTGATGACTTTTTTAGTCTCCATGTTATAAGGCACACTATATCATGGTATAACAAAATCATTAATATAAATTAATATGAGAACACACACATGTACTCTCATAAAAAAAAAACTCAATTGTTGTCTCAATAAATAACTGTCAGACATGTAAGAAGGAAGTTCATAGTGTTTTTTGATCTTAAAATAAGATATAAAACCTAAACACTCATTACATTAATTAATGTTATGTTGAGAAGTAGATATACTTTGTTCATTATTCTTAAAATAGCAGCATAATAATTGCTTCTTCAATAAAAAGAATATATGGAAAGGATATTATTAGATACTTGTTCAAGAAAAAGTAACACATTTTGTTTCATTTATTAGGAATTTATTTTTATATGAGTTTTAATTTAAGCGACCTGTAATAGCATGTGTTTAATGCCCACTTATAATTGCAATGTCATCTATGGCCTTTTTCTTGGTATGTTTCAATGTCATTTTTTTAACTGAAAGCGGCCTTATAATATTTAAAAAATAGCAATTTATCCCGACTTGCAAAATAATATGGTGGTCAAATGTGAAGCTTTTAAAATAATTAGTTTAATTTTACATGATGTTTCTTGATTAGACACATTTCTAATAGATTATATATTATTTATCTAAAGAGCAGTTTGGATTTAGAAATGGAAAAGGAACAAAGATTACAATTAAAGTAGCTAAAGTAATTAATTATTTAAATATTAGTAGATAGATGTGGTTTAATGATATGCAATTTGATTTGATAATAAAAAAATATATATTGGTTTTGTTAATATAATCTAAAGATAAAAGATTTGCTCCAGCTCTGGTTGCTTTTTATTTAGATGATTTACTAAATAAAAAATACATTGCTAAGTAACATAAATAAAGAATTTACTGCATCATATTTGTTTATAATATGGCAGTGCTTATTGAAAGCGAAAAGAAATTTGAATCACAGTGAAATAAATACAGTATAAAGTAAATGTGAAAAGAAAATATATAGAAGCCATAAAAATTTTAGAATCTGGGAGAAGAGTGAAAGACATTTTTTAAAGTAGTCTTTTTTAAGTATTTGTAAAATTATTTAATAATAGAGATTGTAATGAATAAATGTTTTTAATATGGATAGTAAGTTTTTCTATAGTATTTTGAAGTTAAATATAAGATAGAAGCTTGTAAAATTTTATTTAGAAAACTGCTTTTTATGGAGGTAGATTTTGAAAATTAAAAAACTAAAACAAGAAGAAATTAAATGCTTTGAAAATGTGAATTTGTAAAAAAAAAATAGGAAAGACAAGATTGAAAAATATTGTTAAAAGAAGTAAATTTTGAAAAAAAAAAGAAATATACAAGCAGAAATTTTTCAAGACATGTGAGAAGATTTTATAATGCATCAAAGAGATTGAAGGAATTATAGGTAACATATAAAATCAAATTATGGAGATTGAGATAAATAGATGTAGAAGAAAAAAAAGTTTTTTTTAAAAAAATGTATAGCTATAAATGTTAAAAGATAATATGCAATAGGTTTACTAAGAACAGAATCAATGGTCTTTGTAGTTTTCAGACATAGAGTGAATAATTAACATAAACTTTAATAAGATGTATTATAAAATAATAAAATTTTTACATCATTAAGATACCTACATTTTTAAGGTTAAATAAATAAATATTTTTATATAACAATGAAGATTAACAATAAAACATGTGGGCAACTAAAACTGATTTTCCCTCAAACTAATATATCTACAAAAACATATATTATATATTGAGAAAATTAAATAATATTTATAATTATTTATATATCATGTTGGGACTGACTTTCTTACAAATACATTAATATTGAAAGTTATAAAAGATTGTTGAAAGTTTTTTTTTTTTTTGCTTGTGGTCATAATTGGAATTTTATTATGCAACTGTAGAGTTGAAGAATGATAAAAAAAAAACTTTTCTATTTTTTTTTATTTAATTTATTTAAGCTTAAATTAATGCTTGAACATGCAGAGATTTTATATAACTGTTCACGGATACATGAGACATCATAAGCTTGTATGGTAAAAAAATAAACAGTTTAACTTTTTATGTATTATTTATTAATCATCTATAACTCTATTACGGTAAAAAAATCTCACATAATAGCAAAATCATATTTAGGTAATTTTTTTGACTCTAAATTATACCATACTTTCGTGTTTAAATATGGTCAGTAAAAATAATTATAACAATTAAAAATTGATAAAAGCAAAGAATCTTATAAAAAATAAACTTAAAAAAAATTCTTTTTGCTATATTATTCATATAATATATTAAAATTTAATTAAATGAAAAGTTGGACATTGACTTTAAATGATATTTGAATCTTTAATATTGATCCTCAACTTGTACAACTAACAACAACAACAACAAAAAAGAAACAGCAGCGGCTGTTACTTGTATATATATATAAGATAATTTCAGTTAAGATATTGGTAGTTTCTAACTAAAGATGAAAAGCTTAAATTTCTTATTATAAAGCAGTTAACATGTCAAGCGTTGTTAGCCGAGACATCATCACAGCCGCCTTGCAAGCAAGTGGTTGGTTGCAGACGATTGTGGGTTCGCGTCCCGGTCGATGCTATGACATATAAAAAAAGCAGTTAACATGCTATAATAATAACTTCGTCATTATTCTTTGAGAAATGTTTATTGTAGAGTCTATCCTGCTGTAGACTATTTCAAATGCATATAAGTAAAAAAAAAAACATAAGTAAATGTGATGAATATATTTGTTAAAATAATAGGAGAAAAGTATTTAAAAATAATTAGTCGTAAAATTGAAATAAATCCCAATTAATATATATTTTTAAGATTTGGTGAAATGTATATGTTTTAGTTTTCAGTTATTTTAAAATAATATAACTCATTTAAAAAAAAAAAAATAAAGAGGGGGGGAGGTTAGAAATATTTAAAATGTTCATTTA
The DNA here is from genome assembly GCA_028023455.1 of Epiperipatus broadwayi. NCBI lineage: Eukaryota > Metazoa > Onychophora > Udeonychophora > Euonychophora > Peripatidae > Epiperipatus > Epiperipatus broadwayi. The sequence goes on from JAQFVV010012546.1 coordinate 2,431,375, forward strand.
TTTTAATATGATTAAAATTATGTTATTAAACTTTTATTTATAAGATAGATAACTAATGATTACATTTTAAAAATGTTTAAAAAATAATTAAAATTTAAAATAGAAAAATAGTTTTAAAATTATGAGACTGAAATGTAATGGACTGTATTTACTGCTTAAAGAGATTATACCAAACTTGTACAGGTCTTAAACTAGATACGATTATAAAAGATATAGAAAGAGGATTATATGTAAAATGTTTGGATTGAATTAGAATGCTTGCTGAGGTGCTAAGGAGAAAAACTATAAATTGAAGAAATTGCAATAAACTTTGAAAGTGGTTTATCCGCAATGGGCAATAATTATTTGATAATGATGATAAAATATAAACAACATAGAGGCAAAAGTAACTTTACTAACTCTTGTTCTTATTTATAATGCATTGTTCATTAATAAATTATGATTTATCACGTTTTTTCCAAAAACAAAATGCCTTTCTAAAATATTTTTAATTATGTGATTGATTACCTTTTCAAAATAAAGCCATATTTAAAATATATTTTAATAAAAAAAATCTATATTTTTAATTAGTTTAACATAGTATGTTTTCTTCTATAGCAAAATTTTGAAGTATTATTAATTTTTCTTTTATATATAATGCAGTTGTCTGTTTGTTTTATAGTTTTGTGCTATCTTACATTTGAAAACAACTACGACAGAATGTAATACATCATCAGAGAACCCAGGAAACTAATTAACTCAATAAATATATTCATTATAGTTTTAAAATTTAGAAAAAAAAAATTCATTTCTCTCTTCTATGAATTTTTTATTTTAATATTTACTCATAATTATACAATTATTTTTTTAACTGAAAGTTTTATTGCATTTCACAAAAACTTATATATGCAATTCATGACATTAAAAAAAAAAAAAGTCAAAAATGTGCATTATCATCTGAAAGATAATAACAAAAGTTATAAATATATAATGAAAATAAGAGTCATAGAATCACATGACCCTATCTCTTAAGCTTGTAAGTTATAAACAATGAGGATTGCCAATTCTTCTACAAGCTTTGTGATAAATGCTTAGCCATAGCCAGCACTTAAAATATCGCTGTCAGGAAACCCCCCCCCCCAACCACCCACCATGGTTTCGTGCTTGGTGGGGTTCCTGACAGAAATATTTTAAGTGCTGGCTCTGGCTAAGCATTTATCAGAAAGCTTGAAGAGGAATTGGCAATCCTCATTGTTTATAAATATATAATTTGCAATTTAGTTTTGAAAAGAATTCACTATTGTATTATATAGCTTTTTAAATCTGAAATTGTATAGTAAATATAATAAAGATTGGTAAACAAAACTGACACTATTTTCTATTTATAACAATTGTTTTTTATGCAGAAATTTTTATTTATATAACTATATAATTTTGTTATAATAAAATACAATAGAAACCTATCTGATAATTCACAAATAAAAATTTCAAAAAGGAATTAAATTTCTGCAAAAACCTTATAATAAAAATATTACTTGAAGATATATTTTTCAATTTACAGGCACTCTTTAATTTTTATAAAAATTCTGTTGGCTGATCAGCACATTATAACACAGATTACTTTGTGGCAGTGAGTCTATATACTTAAAAATATTAAAAATTACTTTATTATCAAAGATAAATATATAAATTAATAAAAACTGAACTAGAAATAAATTAATCAATTATTAAATAATTAAATTATCTTTAAAATTATTTTACAAATACAAATTTTAGTAACAAAATTACTAGTTGCATTACAAAAGAAAATATATCAATTCATAGACATAGCATCCATAAGTATAAAAAAAAAATACAAGTTACTAAAATATTTTTACTTACTTGTAAATTTTGTTCACAATAAGTTTAAATTTGAATCTTTATAGAGTGCAGACATAGTGGCAATCAGATAATTTATTTATTCAATGTCTAAAAAGCAACACAATCAACAAAAAAATTTAAACATATTAAAAAAATAACTAATCTATATCTTTGTGGATTGCCTTTGAAAAGATAATGCATCTATTCAATTTTAATTAAATGATTTTTTCTTTTATGTTTGGCATAATATAGATTTTACATATGTATGAAGTAATAATATTTAATCTATCTGTAATATCCCTCATAATAAAAGAACCATCTAATAGGAAAATAAATATCAAATAGTTTATTGTTTGAAATTATTATGTTAAAACAGTAGCGGAGACAGAGCTTGGGGTATGATTTGTGGACTTTGAGGTCCAGTGTACCACATTATCACTATACCAAACCAAGCAAGCAAAAATGGGGTGTATTGCTCGGGAATTCATAAATGAATTTGAGTACTGGAAGTAATAAAACTAAAACTGTAATCTATAATCATATGCTTCTGAGATATGTCTTCTTATAATTGCACCAATACAGAACAATAAATTAATAATATTTTCTCATGCTTAAGAGTAAAGTAAGATGTATTTATTTTTATCATTTGAAAAGTTATGCAATATTTATATTTAAATTAAAAAATATTTATAATAAAGAACTTTTAGTATTTATAAACAGTTAATTTCTGCTTTGCATAAAGACTTTTTTCATTATGGTAACATACTAATTACTAGATATTTTTATTTTCCTTATCAAAGAATACTATATTTAAATTGAAAAAAAAAAAATCCTTATTAAAATTATTATTTGTTTATTTTTACAAAACTAATCAAATGAGAGAACTTTTAGTATTACAATTATTAAGTATGTAAATATTTATTTTTTTTATTGCAAGCTTATTTACTTGTTAAAGTCTCAAATTACAGATATGTGTAAGAGTTAATAGAATACATTACTCATATGATAACACATGATCATTATTAGTGGTAGATGCTATTTAATCTTTTTGTGGCTACTTTATTTAAAGACATCATAAAATAGCAAATTTAATATTTATATATAGTAAATCTTTATTTCCTAATAGTTTTTTTTATTAAAAATATATATACAAATAATGAAATTATTTTTGAAACTATAAAAACACAAAAATAGAAAGCATAATAGAAGGATCATCAATATACAGTATTTCATATTTACCATCAACATACATTATTTCTAGAAATAAAATATATTTAAAAAGCTATAAATAAAAATCATATACTTATTAAAAATAGATATGTATTAATTTAACATTAAAAATGATTCAAATAATTTATTTTGTTGGTTGAATTTCTTTCTATTATGCACTTGTAAAAGTTTATTTTCCCATGATTAAAGCTATGTCATAATCGCTGATTACAGTTGATATTTAAAAACAACAGAACTAAAATATAGAATACCATGCGTTAGATTCAACAACTAAATGACAAAAAATCATGGGTTACGGAAATGTTACTGTATTAAACACATACAAATCTAAAACATACTTGCAGAAATAATCAGAACACAATCATTAAAATCTACTAAAGCGTTAATACAAAGAATTAATATAAAAATTATATTTGTATCAGGAATTTTATTTCACTTTGAAATTCTTCAAATTAGTATTTCCTGCAGCTGACATTTAGGCAAGCTGTTTTTCTATTAGTAGAAAATGTATCAGGTAACAGTAATTTAGTTGTTTTACTCATATTTTTTTTAAAAATTATCAGTTTTATTAAATATTTCTAACTAAAAGATTATGCATCAAGTTAATATTGGATTGGTAATGTAATTTTATAATGGAACGACTAATTCGACATAAACAAATGTATCATTTAAATTTAATGGTTTGTAATAAGATTTAGCATATATATATATTTGAAGTAATCAAAAATCTAGGATACTGAAATATTTTTTTGCAAGAGTGAGGGGACAGACAGATAAAATTGTATTAATATTTGGCTATTGTTGTTTTTTTATTTAAACTAAGTATTATTTATAACACCTGCTACTGAACAAAATGTTTTAATTAAAAAAAAAACATAAAGCATTATATTTTTTACAATTGAGTAGCATCATATAATTTATAATGATGGACTAAATAAAATGTCTTTCATATATGAAATAACCGTTATTAAACATAATAAACGTAATAGCAGTCATTTTAAACAATTAAATTTGAATTTAGTGATAAATACTAAAAACAGAAAAAAACTGATGATGATGATGGGCGCTAAAATAGCAGAAATTGATTAAAGTAATATTAATTAGTCAAATTTACTTTCAAAAGTATTACTTTTTATAAATTTAAAATCACATTTGTATTGTGATAAATATATATTCAGTTACATTATACTCAACAGTTTGCATTGGTATTAAATGTAATTCAATGTGCGTGTGTGTTTTTTTAATATTGTTACATATATCACCTTTTTATTTTGAAGATGACTTATAATTTAATTCAAATAGCCTGGTGAAAGTTGGCAACGTAATGAAAATAAATAGTTTGAAAGTAAGACAAAACCCTTTAAAACTCTAATTATTATTAATGTTAGTCTGACATTTAAACAAGATATTACATAGCAAGACCAATAGTGAAGTTCAATATTAGCTTACAAGACTTATTTATAGCACAATGAAGCTGATTTAAAAACCTGTGAAGAAGAAAACTACCTCAATTTCTTTTTCTTTTCACGACTACTTGTAACATTATTTTGATTTAATGATAAATCTATTAAAAATATTTTAATAGATTTTGTAAATGTTGTTTACCTCATTTGAAGAATACATATATATTTTATACGACAATTAATAATTAAGCAATATATAATACAATATATTGTGTATATTATTTAAGTGTGTACGAATGTGTAAAAGAGGTGGGAAAACATTCATGAATATAAACCAACAATACAATTTGTAAACATTACATACTTATAATAGAATTGAACATATATATAGAGAAATTGCAATTTAGCCAAAAGGTATGAGCAGTTTGGTAATTATTTTGCATTAAATTATTTATCATTAATATTTTTTTAATCAACAGAAATAAGTTTGTTAGGTTCGTGTTCAACGGCAGATAGAGTAATTAGAAAAGGGGGCACATAATCATCATAATCGGCACTGTTCATGATCAATGTCACTGCTTGCCATTTTTTTCCTAATTTTAAACCTACACTGTATTGTTTAATGATACTTTATATTAGTGTATTTTTCCTACGAATACGATTTTCTATTAAAAATCATGTATATATTAGAAGAAACTTAAACTCAGATAGACAATTTTTTTGAGTGTTTCATCATCGGACTTTTTAATGATATGGATGACTGAAAAATTGGAGGGTGGAGAAGATTGTAGCTTGTCCATTAAAGTTTAAATGTTTGCTGTCTTAATATAAACTGAGCACTGATTGTATAAATGTGTGGTATATGGTAATCTGGACCAACTGATGAGTGTTGGTTCAGCACAAGATACATATATTGGAGATCATTTAACTTTTTCACATGTATGCGGACATGCATATCAGTTGTATAAGAATGAGTACATACCTATAAAAAGGTTAAAAGTCTGAGTTCAAGTCTCTTCTAATTATGTTAAGTATAGACAATATACTTATATTTGAATATTATATATATGATCACTAGATGGAGCTTTACCAAAAGCTCCTAACAAGCTCCATCTAGTGATCATAAAATGCAAGCTAAGAGCAAGTTAAAGAATTTATAACTTGTTTGGTTTATCATATATATATATATATAGGTAAACTATTAAAGTAATATATAAGGATAGAAATCACTCTCTTGATATATAAATGTTGCTATGAATAATTGATCTTTTTTTAGCCACAACATTCAGCTTGCAATAAAAAAATGGTTGCCCATTTAATAAACAAGTTAGGAAGCAATAAGAATGACTCTCTATTATAGCACATATTGACCAGAAGTCAAGGTCAGAGAGAAGATCAAATATGCATAACAACATTACAAATATTTAGCATTTTAATCATTTGTTTTAACATATTTATTATTCAAAGCATTGCAAAGTTCTAAAAATGAGAAGAAATTGCCCTGGTTTATGAATTAACCCTTAAACCGCTAATTTTATTATTGGTTGTATCAGATAAAAATCAAATCTTTTAATTGGCCAACTCACAAACTGAAGACAAAGCCTATTGTTAAAACATATTCGCCTATAATATTAAATTCAACTCAGATACGTTTATAAAAAGTATATTGTTAATTTTTCAGGTTATGAAGAGAACGAAAGTTCTTTCAAAAATAAATTGCTATTTATTTATTCTAAAATATTCAATATCGGCAACATAAAAGCTATAATATAAACAAAAAGATCGACTTTTACGTTATAGAAAAGTAAATATTTCTTTTTACTACATCTTCAATATTTTTACTTAAATCTTCAATATTTTTCGAAAATAATTTTGTTTTTTTATTATTCTCTCTGAAAATAATTTTAATTTCTCAAAATATTCTTTTATAATAATTTAAATCGTATTTGAAATGAAAATCTCAGCGTTTTTCTTTATTTTCTTTGATCAGGCAGTTTCTTTGTTCTTTCCAGCCAATCAGAATGTCTTTTTCGGCTGAGAGCATGCTAAGAACCAATCACAAATAATGTTCCTTCTTTGTTTAGGTTTAAATGCGTTTTTTTTTATTTTTTACTTGTAAAATAAATCGGAAGATGGCACCATCTTACAGAACTTTTAAAAACGAATTCAATACGTGTTTAACGAATATTTTCGTATAAAAACTGGCTGAGTTAGAGTGATGTCAGATGTCAACGAGGAGCCTCGTAAGAGGCGGGGAAAGAGTTAAGATATTAATCTTATTTAAATGAACTTGAGTTATATAGCATGATTGATTTAAATCCTACTTCTCTTTCTGAAGTTGCTCTTAACAACTCTCTTTATAACATTGTAAGGAGGGACAACAGACAGCTATTTATTTATTGGACATATTGTTGAACACTATGGCTGAAGAGGAAATCCATTACTCATAGTAATAATCATATTAAAATAATAGTCTTAAACTTTATATACATATATGTGTTAGCATTGTCAATAGTTTGTTCCCCATTCTAATACCATGACGAGTAGAACCATTCTTAGACTTTATCCAAGGTAAAAACATAAAGATGCACTCTTATATACTGTGCTGAAATATATATATATGCACATTATTTGAAAGTAACTATTTTATAAAGATAATTTAGAACCACCTGTAGTTATTCTCCTAAAGCACTTGCCACATTGGTTTTATTCTTGTTCTGTTTCTGGCAGTAAGAGTGCTAACTCAATGGCAAAATGTTAATAGATGTTTTAATATCATGTTAATATCAAAATGTCAGTTTCAAAAACTAATAGAACTATTGTGTTTAACTAATTATTTTTGTGCCAAATGTTATTTGGCTTTATGAGCAATTGATTGTACAATTATTAGGATTATAAGTATTATAAATCAGTCTCATATGGTTTAAAGTAATGGACTACAGAAATGGAAGCCCAAATGTATAGCTTAGTCCCTAACCATTCATTTTTTTATTACATAATGAATTTTTCCTTCTATTAATTAGCCCACAAGCAAGATTAGAATTTTCATTCACTTAGCCATCCATAACTAATCTATTTAAACATGAAAAATGTATGATAAAAATAATTTTATATTATTGGCAGGAGGATTAACCTAAATCATTAATAGAAATGATGGCTTTTATTTAGAAGTGGCATTGATATTAATTTTTCTTCACATTTCTTTGTCTATCTGTAATGATATACCACTAGGTTTTTTTAATGACATTACTGCAAACTAACAAATGCTTATTCTCTTAATTTAAAGAAATATGAACCAATTGATATGTTTTAATAATGAATAACTTCAAAGTAATTTCATTCAAATTTCCACTGGGTTATTTGTTTTAGCTTTTTAATTTGGAGATCATGTGTGAGATTGCTTTGAGAAGATTTTTGGAATAACAAAAAAAAATGATATTTTGCCTAGTTTATTAAAGATTTCTGATTTTTTATACAATAATTGTACCATAATTGTTAAATACAGAAGCATACATGATTGAAATAAAATCCGTTTTTAATTATTATTATTTCACCTTTGAGCGGTACTTTAATTATATATTTTTATTTCTTAAAAATAAATTTAGGAAATCCTTGCATAATATTAACAAGAAAGCTATAACCAATATATTGACCATATTTTGTGAAATTGATTGATAATGCCTTTAGCAGCACTATGGTGAGATCTTTTGATATATACCAAAAAATTGCAAATGAAATATTAAATTTTATACAAGAATTTTATAGATTTATCCAGTCTTCATATTTATTTATCACCATTTTAACAAAAAAATTTAGTCAACAAAGGTTCCATTAATTTGCTGGTGTTGGTCATTTAACTGTTTTCATTTACATTATCTAATAAAAAAATTTCCATTGTTCTCATTATATATTCACATTATTATTATTTTTCAATATTTCCAAAACTCAAACATGATATTTTAAAATGATTTTTATTTGTTAACAAATATTTCTAACAAATCCAGTCCAGTTTATTGAAATTCAGTGTAGAATAATGATTTAATATTAAATCAAATGTTTAATGATCACAAACATTGCCATCAGAAAGAACAATGGAAATATCATTCCGTTAAAGGGTCAAAATCACAATTTAATATGTATTGCTCAGGTAAATATCATTGTCTTAACAATAAAAGAAAAAGATATGACCACCACTGGTAAGTTAATTTTCATAAAATATTTCTTATTGTCAGATTTATATTATATTATATTATTACTATTTTTATTTTTATGAGAAGGGAAACCATTGAGAAGATAGAGGGTTGGAAGAAGAGATTGGAGGGAAAAAATAAATTCATTTTTATAATAATTTATTGTTCATTCAGAATTTCTTCTAAAACTATTTTTTTCTGTGTAAATTTAACATTGACCATAAAGGGCAGAATTTTAATTAGAACTGCTTTAAAGTATTTCTATAAACAAAATTATTAATTCTAGCTGGGAATTATTCTAGTGTGAATACTTAATCTTCAACAAGACACAAAATTACAAATAAATAATACAGGCGTAAAACCAGCATGTGGTTTCACTTTACTTTAAAATAAAATCCATTACTAAAGAAGTTTGTCAGTTTGATAAGCAGATAAAAAGTGAATTATTCTGATTACAAATTAAATCGGAAATATACTGCAGAGAGAAAAAAATAAACTGATACATAAAATAATAATAGTGTAATATACCTTAAGAAATGCATTGTGACTTATATAATAACTGAAACACAGGCTTATTATATACCTGTGTCTATATATGAGTTATATATAGGGTATATGAGCCCAGACTATCACACGACCCACCACTCTCCACTCTATCTAATAACACTGATACACCTAAACACATATATGTTGAAAATATAAATAATCACCAATATCCGTCTTTCATGCTAAACCAGCAATCATCAGTTGGTCCAGATTATCATCTCTACACATATATACTATAAATTTAAAGATATATATATATATTAAGATAGACAATCCTCATACTTTAATGGACATGCTTCAATTTACTCCACACTCCAACTCTTCAACCGTTTATCCAATTGAAAATCTGATAATGGAACGATAATCTGGACCAACTGATGATTGCTGGTTTAGCATGAAATACGTATATTGGTGATTATTTATCTTTTCAACATATATGTGTTTAGGTGTATCAGTCTTATTAGATAGGGTGGAGAAAGGTGGGTTGTGTAATAGTCTGTGCTCATGTGACTTATATAGTGTGTTTATATATGTATTTATTATATGTATGTGCATATATGAACATATATTAATAGTCATAGTTATTTTCAGATGAGAATTTTACATACTTGCATAAAATAATCATTTCATTATGTATTTATTATTATAAATGGTATATGTCTAATTTTTTTATCTTTCAGCTAACAAAAATCTGCTACTCTAAAAATCTAATCATTGTAATGTCCAAATATTTTTTGGCAATCTTTTAGCTTAAATTAGAATGATTAATAAGCTACACTTTATACATATGAATATTGTCTATAGCATTCCATATGCTACTATAAATATTATTGGTCCAAAGACAGATATGGTAAGTAGACAAAGAGACTAAAATCAAGTAGTAAGATTTGATCACTGTTGATAGTCCTCCATTATCCAAGTCTCACATCCATAAGTAAGAATGAGAAATATAATTACCAGTGAATTATAAAAAGAATAATAGCTTTATTGCTTAAGAACTAAAGTACTAACAGTGGCAGAACTGTATTGTTGATCCATAGACCATAAGATCTAATTTAAACCCCTCTGTCACTGCATTAAATCAAATTGGACTGCTTAACTATTCTAATGTAAGCACCACTTAGAAATTTAATAACATAATTAATTTCCATATTATATTTTTTTTCATAATAATAATCTGGATGATTTTTTTAATTATAAATATTTCTACAATTACTAGATTTTTTATCTTATTATTTTTTGAAAGTCATAGACTTAACTATTGTGAATATTGCATTATTATTTTGTCTTTTTGAAATTTATACAATTACTCTATTTCATTTATATTTCCTATTTTTCCTTGAAAATAACAATTTAAACTTTAATTAATAAGTTGATTAAGTATAGTTTTGTTTATATTAATGTTATTATAAATTTAATGAAAGTCTTAAACTTTTTATTTTCTATTGCTAACCCTGGTGGCAGTTTTTGACAAAGCTCTAATCTTAATCTCATTTTGAAATAAAACTCACTAAATTAAATTTGATTTTTTAGTAATTTAGTTTTACAAATGAAAAACAATTTAAGAAATCATATTTGAAATTTGAAAATATTGAAAAAAAAAAAGAATTATAACAAAAACAAAGAACATCAAACATCATTCAATGATCTAGAGGAAAACAGATTTTAAAAAATGAAAAAGAAATCTTTATTTCAATTTTATGTTTAAAATGTAAATAAGTTAATGTTAAAATAGTCAAACTAAGAGTCATAGATCACATGACCCTATTCTGTTAAGCTTGTAAGTTATAAACAATGAGGATTGCCAATTCCTCAATAAGGTTTGTGATAAATGCTTAGCCAGAGCCAGCATTTAAAATATCTCTGCCAGGAACCCCCCCCCCCCCCCCAAAAAAAAAACCCCTAAATTCTGCTTTAAAACATTAAAATTGCTTTATATTTTTTGGAATATCTGGAAAATATTATAACAGAGTGGGAATGATGGTAAGCGATGACATTACACAATAAGGATCAGAAGGCATGGCTATTTTACCACCACATTTCTTTTTGTTAGAATTACAGGCAAATTTATTAGCTTATACTTTTACAAATAAAATCAAAGTGCATACAAATATTCTTCTGGTTTTAAATAATTATTATATAATTATTGTGTGTGTGGGGAGGGGGATCAAACATATTTAATAAACTAATAAAAATAATCATATTTTTTCTTCCAAAAATATTCTCAGATTAATCTCACAAATCTTGTGGAAAACAGATAACAAAGAAACACAATTATCAACACATTGGAAGATGTACTTTTTTCAAGAATAGATATGTAAATTCCTTGGGGAATTTAGGATTGTCTCAGAGATAATGACTTTTTCAGATTTTTCTTAAATCCGAGAGGTCATCGCACCCGCCTTGCAAGCAAGTAGTTTGGTTGCAGACGGGTGTGGGTTTGCATCCTGGCCGATGCTATGACATATGAATATATATATATATATTCTCTAGAATAAAGTTTTAGCTTTTAAAAACATATGTTAACAATGATCTAAGATGGCAAAAATATCATTCTATTTTTAAAGTAAACAAGCTACAGTAATTATAAATGTGATAAAATTTAATTTTACAAATATATGAAAATCCAAAAGTAAGAAGTGAAAATAATATTGCTATGTAAACAGAAATACTCTTTGAAATATTAAACTGCATTCAAAGAGATTGTAAAATACCCAGAAAAAGATGGATGAAATAAGGAAGTGGGTGGGAGTGTTGTGGAGAAGAGAGGCTAGAGATTAGAAAAGTTGGATTAAACTTGGAGAGATCTTTATCCTGCAGTGGATTGATAATGGTTGACAATGATGGTGACTTTTTGAAAAGAGAAGTAAAAGAAAAAGTATTTGATTAAATTTTATTTTATTTCTAAATAATTGAATGTTAATTAATTTTGAGATCATGTACCATTTAAGCACCAGAAGTGATATCATGAAATTTGATCCTGAAACATTTAGCTTTTGAGTCTCATTTTTTACAATAATGTTAAACTCTACTGGACATTTTTATCATTAATTTATAGAGATATTGTACTAATGCAATAACAGCTGCTTAGTGTACAAAACATGGTGTAAATATAAATCCAATAGAGAATAAATCGAATAGTTGTTGTATCCATATAAAAATAAATATTTAAGAACCAGAATATATTATAAATCTTTATTCAATAGATATAAAAGTTCTCATTAATTATGTTTGTTTATTTCAAATTTATTTAATTTTTCATCAATCAACATATTGCGTTTTAAATAATTTATGTTTGTAATGAATTGATTCGAGATGTGTTCAAAATAATTAATCCAATAACACTAGGAAAGGATAATCCTATATTAATAAGAACCCCCCCCCCCCATTAAAAGGAAGTTTCAAGATAAATATTACAAACCAAACATTCATGAATATGTATATCAGAAAATATATGCCAGTGCATATGGCCAGCTGAAAATTCAAATACAAAATGTTCAAATCACTTTTCCAAATGTTTGAAGTTCAGAATTTATATTTATTTATAGAGGGCATTGCTAAAAAAACATAACATTTGGGAGGGTAATTTAAACATTATATATATATAATGACAAACATCTCTATATGCATAATACAGCATACAGCAGTGTATATTATCAATTAGTCCAAATTTTAAAAAAGTTTCATTATTTGTTTATGGTGGTTAAATAAAATACGCCCCCCCCCCCCGAAAAAATAACTTTTTTTTATGACATTTTCCTTTCACCTTTTCCTTCCTCCTTGGAAGCTTTTTGCCTCTGAGTGGATTGATTAAAAATCAGAGTATGTATTTGCAAAATAAGTTTATAAAAAAAAAAACTTTATTGGAATAATGACCTCTGTTGACATTTGCCCTGATGAAAAGATTCTAAACAATTTCATTTCTATCCTTTTTAAATTGTTAGATCTTTTGATTAACACACTTTTTTTTTATTAAAGAATATTTCGCATGTTCAAGTTTTTCTTTTAAAAAGGCTTTTCTGTATTCTGAGGTGTACTTCATATTAACCATCTGCTCAAGGTTTGAAATCACTATATATATAAAAGAGAAAGAAATCGTGTGTTGATTCCTAATGCTAAAGTCATCTTCCAGCTTATATAAAAGAAAAAAGATTTTGTTGATCTACTATTTCCAAGTTATATTGTTTCTTTTCACTTTTTTTTTGAATTGTTAACTTTTTTTAGTCTTTATAAAAGAAAGAAAGAAAAAATTACATAATCCATTGAAGTAGAATCAGTTTGACCTGAAATATTCATTTTTCTCTCTTTCTTTATAATACTTGAAATGTTTTTCATCTGATTTTTCATTCACAAGATAAACTTGACTGGAAGCTTAAATAACCAAACTGTTTATTTTATTTCCTTTTACAACTCTAGACCTTAGCAGGAAAGTCGAAGCTCTCTTAATCTTATCTTTCTTCTTGAAAATATAACAAATACTTTTCTTCTGATCTCTGAATCTTGATCTCTACATTTTATTTATATTTAATCAATTGCAATGTTAAAGTTACAATTATTTTAAAGCTTAATGAATTATTTTTTTAATGATATGTGTATTATATTATGCTTTATAATATAGTAAATAACTTCATTAATTACTAAAAAAATGTATAAGGAATGACTTTAATTTTATGAATAACTGACGAAGCAACTTGAAAGCTGGAGACGGGGGTGGGGGGGGGTCGTTATCTCTCAAGTCTGATATTCTATCATTGCATTAAACCAGGCAATATATTTCATTTTAATATATACATATTGAATAAACTGAAAGTATTTTGGAAAATAGCAATAAGATTGTACACAAATAATTATTCCTATTATTTTATTAGTAATGAATTGTAAAAAAATATATATCAAATTAGTAATAGATCTTCAAAATTGGAAAAAAAATGAAAAAAATTATGCTGCCTTCCATAAAATAATAATCAGAAAATAATAATGATTTTTTTATAACAGCTATATAAATCTCAATAATAATATTACACGTAAAAAACCTTTTTCAACACTTGGTTTGGAGCCCTTTTCAAATGTTACTAATCTATTTAACGTTAACGAACTATTTCAGACATAAAACCATCTAGTGTTCAATAATGGAATTAAAACAAGTAATAATATAAATCATTAAAATAAATCAAAACCCTCACATATAAATCCAGTAATTACAAAATAATTGAATATATCATAACAATACATTAAATAAATATTACGTGCAGCATTTTTTTACAATTTTATATATATCATTTTATATAATTTTCCATTTATTTTTAATTAACTAATTGTCAATGATTGTCTTATGCAGCTTGGAATAAAAACTAGTGACATATTCTAGGGCCAAAAGTTTCTGAATTGAAGTTGAACTTGTTATGTTCTGTACTTGAACACTCCAAAAGCTCCTAAACCCATAACTATTTGATTATATTTTATAGTTTAAGATTCATTTATTATATAGAAATTATGGTATTATACTATGCAGAAGCTCAAATAATAAATCATCAAAAGAAAAATAAGTAGTAAGAAATAAAAATTGTATTTGGTAGTAATTACGAATTTTTGTTTAATTATAATATATATTGCCTAAAATAAAGACCTTTATTTGAGCTGGAAATTATTTATATAGATGAAGAGAATATATTCTTTAATTGAGATACATACATGACTTTTTATATATAACTTTCTTTAAATTCTTTAATGTGATATTAATTAATTCATATCTCACTTGGTGGATTTTATTATCATATCATGTCATAAAATTTTAAATGTAGTATAGTGTGGTGCTAGTCTGTCTTCTCATAATTTCAACTGCCATTCCTATTGCATTTAATATTAAAAAAAAATAACTTTTTAATAAGCTGTTAACTTCATATCTATAGCTATTAACTTATTTAAAATTTCTTTTGACATGAAAGGTGAATGATAAGGCAAGTTGAAATTATGGGTAGGTGGTGTTGTGTTCCTTTGCATTTAAAAGTCTACCTTCACTAAGAAGCCATTGATATTGGATTTTAATTTAATTTTAGCTAATGATTTAGCTGTGATGAATTTGTATATTTGGTTTATTATTATTATATATATATATCATGATTCTGCAAACAAAATATAATGTAAAATAGTTTTAAGGCATTTAGCTTGTAGCCAATTTAGAAATATATACAGAAATGTATGGATCTATCGATAGAATGAACTCTATAAAAATAATTGAACATGCATTAAAAAGTAAAAATATTTGTAAATATATGATAAAATTTATCATTGATTCTTTAAAAATTTTTAATGATAACATTGTTGCATCTTTTGAAGGTCAATATTATAAAATGAACAAAGGTTGGCCTATGGGATTGCCTGTAGTTGCACAAGTTTGCAATTTCGTTTTATCTACATATGAGAGTAGTATTTTAAATATGTGTATTTTTGGAGATATTAAAATTTACAAAATATATGTGGATGATGTTTTTGTCTGTGGAAACACTAATAGTATAAATTTTCTTACAGAGGAATTAAATAAGTTGAATGGCTTGAAATAAACTATTGAAAAAGAACAGGACCATAAGATTAACTATTTAGATTTAATGATCACAAGAGATAACAGTATATTCAATTATAAACTAATAATTAAGCCATTGCAAAAAAGAGGATATATAAATTGTAAATCAAAAGTACCAATGATGCATAAGATGGCAAGTTTTAAATCTTTTTTGTTTCGGAATGAAAAATTATGTCATTACCAAAGTGATAAATTGAAAAATATTGAGATATTTGCCAAGGAATTGCTTGATGTTGGTTATAAAATGGAACAAATAAACAATACTTTAAGTCAATTTTAAAAAAAAATATTATAATTTAAAAGAAATGAAGATTAATAATAAAAAATGGATATCTATTCCATTTATTTACTATTCCATTTATTTCAAATCCACAAGTAAAATTTTTTAAGGATTTATATAAGAATGTATTTAAAGTTTCATTCTATGTTCCAAACAATATTAATAAATTAGTTAATAATTCTAAGGATGTCATACTTGTCAAGGAAAAAAGTAATGTCATATATCAAATTTTTTGTGATTGTATGCTATCATATATAGGTGAATCTAGGTGCAGCATTGAGAAAAGATTGAAGGAACATGAATTGTTATATAAGTGTGTAAAAAATAAAAATAATGGTGATTTAATATCTTCTTCAGTTTTTTTCGATCATGAAAAAACATGTAAATATAAATTTAAATTTAATTTTGAAAATGTTAAAATTCTTCACGAAGAGAGAAACCATAGTAAAAGAAAAATTAAAGAGACAATTTTTATAAATAGGAATAAAACGCATTTAATAAGTCGACAAGCTTCTAACATTAAAATACGAGATTCGTGGAATTTGAATTGATGACGTTTGCTTCCACTTTTAGTTTTTCAATTTAATGGCAGTTGAGGCAGGTTAGAAAGTAACCGAAAGTACTTCTGCGGATTTAAAGATTGTTTGTAATTGTTTGTAAACTGTTAAAAATATTATTTCAATTATAATTACAATATTGTTTTTAATTAACGGATATTTTATTTATTATATATATATTGGTAAGTGATGTATTGTAGTTTTACATAGAGACTAAAACAATGAAATCATTCTAAAAAGTTCAAACATTAATTGACTAACCACATGAGCAATGACTTATTCATTTTTCATTGTTATTGAAAATATAAAAAAGTGTTTGGTATATATTGTTTAATTTAACATAAATTTTATTTCTATCTATTGATAATATCTAACTATACATATAAACTATATAAGCTTAAAAATAAAGGAAATTATAGAACATTGATAATCAATATTAAAATTTAACTTTAGTACAATTATAATAATTTTCACTCATATAAGATTTTTATTCATGTTTTCTATTAATTAATGATGTATGAACTCAATTCAGATTGCTAGATTGATATTGCAATATTAAACTGCTATCTTTTGAAATGATTGCACATACACTAAACATTCTAAAATAATATGGAATAATTTTTATATATTTAAATATTAATACATGAATAAAATTGAATAAGATCTTATAATAACAAATATTGTATTTTTTAATATAGATTTTTATTTTAGCAATGTCTCACTGAATCTTTCAATAACATATTTATTAATTGAGAATGCTTATAAATCTTTATACATAATAACTTTGGATACTTCGATCTCAATGCATAATTAATTTTCCATTTCTTTTTCCTCTCTCTTTTTAAATAACTGGTATATAAGAAAAGATAGGGAAGAAGAAAAGAAGTGGATAAAAAATGTATTTTTGTGGACAGATTCATTTTTTGTTGTTGCTTTTGTATAAAATAGTTTTGGAAAAATTTCTTTAAGTTATCAATTTATCATATAATATATAAATAGTATTGTTAGTAACTATAAATGATTTAAATCATGGGACATGAATAATACAATTATATCAATGAATACAATCCATCAAAAGAAAGAAAAGTGTGATTAAAATTGAAATTAACAGACATTAAGAAATGTGATATTTTTAAAACTGCCACTGCATGATTTTTTTTTTTTCATGTGACAAAGCATTGGCCGGGAAGAGAACCCACAAACCAGGACAATTTCTTGTAAGGCAACATGCTTGACCACTGCATGATACTTTGAAATGAAAGAGTGGAATTGATAGAAACAGAAAATTTAAAAATGGTACATGCTATTCACATCTTTGTACTATGAAAAAGAAAAATATATATTTTTAAAGTATTAGAAATAGCTCCATTAACAATATTCTGAAGATAAATTTATAACATAAAATATCAAGTACATACAATACAGAAATTTTATTAAGTTTTTTGTTGTTTTGTCTGTGCATCCTTCATCTTAATTCTCAACTATCCACCAATGCAGATTAATCTCATTTTTGCATTAGTGGAAAATTATGATATGTTGAAGTTGAGATGATATATGCATTGATTTAAATAAAAAAAACCCTTGCAAATATAGCTACAGTACCATGAATATTCACTTTCTCGTAAGTATTAAAAATAAATAGAAACCAGTCTCTAAAATTTAAAAATGTAGCATAAAAAAATATCAAGCTTTTAATATAGATTATTGTGAAAGAAGTCATAAAATGTGTGTATAATAAGAAAATGTAGTCTGAGTATTTGTGTTGATAAACAGATGTAATACAGTTAGTTGAGTTGAGTGCTGCACTGATGAAAAACTATATTTATTACTAGCTGAAACAAACACACAAAAAAACATTTTTTTTTGAAATGAGCAATAAATATTTTAAAACCAATACCAAAACATATATTGTTTAAAACATTTTAAGAAATGAAGGGCTATACAAATTGATTACCAAATTTTTTTTTACATTTTTAACTTTATCTTGAGTAAAAATACTGACTAGATAGTTCAAAAAGGTAGTAAATTTCAGACTATAGATTGGTGGTTATTTGAAACCCATTTAATCAACTAAAGCTAAACCATACTTCAAAGCACATTTCAAATCTAGTTTAAAAAGATTTTTATAACTATTAAGTACAAATAATAATAAGAAAAAGATATGAAAAGAAAACAATAATTAAAATCTTAATGTGCCAAAAATATCATTTATCAAAAAGCCTAGTTCATTTATCCATGATGTAGTGATTTATACATTGGCTGATTATATTATAACTGTATTATAAACTAAAACCATAATAAAGGTTTTTATAATATACCAAGAACTAATAATAAAGAAGGCCTTCCAATTTATAAGATCTTGCAATGGTTACTCTATCAGCAATTAGCTCTAATTGTCAGAAGAATATTGATATCAATATTTTCATATAGATATTACAGTATTTAAATAATATGATGAGGCAATGGTCAATGTGACAGAATATTTTTTTTGTAGTTGACATAGTAACAATAATATGAATTATACTATCATTGTTTTAAAAGAATGATCTCCCGTGAAAAAATACCCCTAGCACTTTATGTGATGAAGGATATAATTTCTAATCAAATTTGTAACTTTTATATTCACTAAATGGAAAAATAATGACACAAGAATAAATATTATATATATATATATATATATATTGCCTAAATCCTATCCCCATAAAATCTGTAAGAAGTCTAAATAGTGGTTATCTACATCAGAATAATGTCCAGAAGTATCAATTCATTTGCTATAAGAATTATTGTATTACAATTCTACATGGTCTAGAAATTAGTAGCAACAGTTTAATTAAAGATACTAATAAATTAATTACATTTAAATATCAGCCTTTCAAGCTAATTGTGCATGCACTTTTCACGAGTGTTAATAATAAATGAATACTTCCATTCCCAATACAAGATATAGTATTTATGAAAGAATAAAATGAATCCACTTATTCTTTCAACTCAAATGCTTATATATGAGCAAATCTTAAGTACTGGCAATGAAAGCGTGAGGATAGACCACTTACTTTAAATTGCTATTTACGATGTCTGAATGAATGACGTTGGTGAAATTGTCTAGAATTTACTAAACGTCACTCTAACTGAAACTTAGTCATATGTAAATAAGCATTTATTTTTATATAGTGCTATTAGTAATATTTGATATTTTGGGTGTATGCATGTATTACATATATGTATAACTTAAATTACACTTGTTTAAGAAATTAAAAGGAAATAGCTCTATAAAGTTAATGACGCTAAGAAATATTTTGTATAATAAAAATACTTTGTAATATTATAATTAATAAAGTGATAATCTATATAATTCAAGAAAGAAAAAGAAGTTAGTTAATTTGGTTAACCTTAAGTGAATGCAAATGAATTTTAAGAAAATGTACCACATTTTGTGACTGTTAAGATTTGCCATCTGCAACTTAAAAAATAATTTGCCTTTTCTTGTAGTAAATTCAATGACAAATCTATATACATTATTAAAAATTATAAATCAGTAAAATTGAAAAGATTAATTTCAGAATTTAGTTATAAGTTTCTTTTACTTATTTTTCTTTCTTTCTAACTATTAATGGAAAAAAAAAACTATTTTATAGTTATTTATAAAATAGTTATCTGAATATAAAATTACAAAATCAATATGTTTTGTAAAATCAAATTAACCTTGGTGATTAAATCTGTTTTAAAACATCTCTATTCAGACTTAATTATGTGCTAAGAGTAAAAAAAACATGTTATAAGATGAGAAATAAATAAGTCAAAAAGACAACAGCTGGGTATTTGTAAAAAAAATATTGCAGATTATGTGAAGAGAAAAGAAAATACCAATAGAGAAGTAACTATTAATAAAAAAGTTGTTAATTAAATTACTTTTCCTCAGAATATCTTGATATAACTTTACTTTGCTGATGTTTTAAAGTATTTTTCAATATTTCATCCACCTCAAAAATTATGATGGCATTATCTAGCAAAAGACTATTTATTATGTGTGACTAATATAACCAAAGGCACACCAGTCAAAAGATCTGGAACTATGCAATTGTATAAAGTTATGAAGATTGAAGTTGCACAGAATGCAATGCTGATTGCTTTAAAGAAAAAAAAAACATGCCATAAGAAAAGCAGGGTACTCTGAAGTAAATCTAACATGTAACTATTTCTAGTGGATCTCATCTACATTATCTACATCATCAACACCTGAGGAGGGTAATATAATCAGGACTGGATTAATAATGCCTATTATTACAAATATGTATATATTATATACAAATAAAATGTGTATTAATTAAAAAAACCTATTGTAATAACAATAAAATTAATAAATATAATGGTAATTAATTATTATATACTGTTTTTCAAACTGCAGAAGCACTTTAAGTTAATTCCTTAACCTGCCTCAACTGCCATTAAATTAATTTAATGATAGTTGAGACAATGGATTGAAAGACTGTATATAATAATTAAATACTGTTATATTTATTATTTTCATTGTTTTATATATATGCAGTAAGTTTATACTCTCCACAAACCATGATTTAAAATAATTTTATTAGCTGCTAAGATCTTTCTTTATATTTGACCATAAGGCCTAAAGTTTTTAATAATTTTATATATTTTTCTTTTTAATATTTAGTATTGTATTTCTCTGTCAGCTATAGTAAAGTTATAAGCAATGATTTTGTATTTTATTTTTTTAGTAAATATAAATTATGTTATTTTCATAACCAATTTGGTTTATTTTTGTTTTTCAAACTCATTCTAACATATGCCATTAATATATACTAACTATCTAAAGTCATATATTCTGATAGGGAATACGCAAGCATAACAGAAGTACATTAAAATGATAATGATTGTAAAATATCCAAAAGTTATCTCTCTATTTAAGAGAGATTGTCACCTAAAGTTTAAACTGAATCTCAGTAAAAAACTCAAAATAGTTTTGGAATCATTATATTTAACTCAACCTTTACTGGTAGGGTTATTTTAATCATCATTATCAGAGTATGTGTCATTAAATACATATTTGACTGTGTAAAACATTTTTATCTGAAAGTATAATTATTCCAATCCAAACCATTACATTCGGTACACATAATTACTTCAATACATTATATATATATATATATATATATATATATATATATATAAATAAACAGTTTATATATATATATATATATATATATAAACAGTTTTAATAGGTTTATCTCATAATACACTATATACTTATTTATCACAGTATATTGTTATTTATTCCATAATATTAGTATTTTCACAATCATTGGTAATATTAAAAATGAAAGAAATTTTATACTTGACAGATACATATGCCAGTCAGTTTTATAAATATTTAGAAATATATTTCTGATTAAAAATTCCTTCCTTCCAGCAAAGGCATTGTAGACAATCCACCAGATATATGAAGAATGATGAAAGTAAAGAAGTTTCTTATTTGCCTTTAAAATTTACTGTTTTGTTTAGCTATTGTGAGATGCAGATTCTATATATATATAATAAATAAAGTTTGATATCTGTATTCGTTTCACAATATATGTAAAATACAAATCAATATATATATCAAAATACAGTACAATTAATATAAATTATATTCTTTTAGAAGTACTTTCGACTATACACTTTGTAGTCTTTATCAACTATATAACGTTGAATAATCAAAACGAGACAACCCTTAACAATACCCATAGTTCAATTCAGATTTCCCACAATTCTGTTATCTTAACATTTGATGACTGGCGATTCATTAACATTTGACGATTTCTTGAAATCAACATAGCCTCTTTTATTTTATGTAAAATAAAAGAGGCTATGTTGATTTCAAGAAATCGTCAAATGTTAATGAATCGCCAGTCATCAAATGTTAAGATAACAGAATTGTGGGAAATCTGAATTGAACTATGGGTATTGTTAAGGGTTGTCTCGTTTTGATTATTCAACGTTATATAGTTGATAAAGACTACAAAGTGTATAGTCGAGAGTACTTCTAAAAGAATATAATTTATATTAATTGTACTGTATTTTGATATATATTGATTTGTATTTCTACATATATATATATATATATATATATATATATATATATATATATATATATATATATATATATATATATATATATCAGACAGAAAATTTTTAAAGATGAGGGATTTGATATTTATATTATATATATATATTTAAAGTTTGATAATATTATATGTTTGCACTGTTTTGGTAGTGTCCTAAGTTTTTATGCAATGTAAAGCATAAATAATTATACTTTTATAGCAATGCTTTCATCAGTTAAAGATTGGCATAAAAGCTAAATTGAGGATGTAATATATATACATTTTATTTTGTGAAATACCTAGTATATTATTAACTAGTTTATATAAAACTACCCATCAAATATCAATAACTACAACAACAAAGACTGTCAAACACCTAAAAAAAAAACGTTATTTATGGCAATTCTTTAACATTATCATCATGAATTATTTTATTCATGTATTATTGCAAAATAAAGTGCAGTATGGTTTCATGAGTCTAATTGCAAGTGATTCACCTTATTTAATTTTATTACTCCCAATGTTGTTATTGATAGGGCTGGCTTTTTGCTGTTCATGTGATTTTCATGATGGATTAGAATGATTTTCAGCAGAGACATTTTGAAGCTTGGATTTTTTTTCTTATTCTCCATAGTTTTTCCATAAATTTTCCAAAGTATTTGGGATTGCTCTCTTGTGAAGATATTCGAGGCCATTTGGAAGAATTGAACAGTAGATTTATTTAGTCCATATTTTATGTTATCTCCAAGTGTTTTCCTATTTCTCAACCTATCAACTGCAAATTGTATTTCCCAATATTGTACTCTTAAAATACTATTCATATTTGAATTCTAGACTTTACAAATAATTCCTAATTGTATCTTTTAATTAAAAGTTTTCCATTACACTCAACTTTGCTGATTGAATGAGAGAGTCTGGTTGTTGGGGAGATGGCAGAGACCTAAATCCTGGTTTTTTTGAGGTGGAGGGCTAGGATAAGGGTGCTGTGGGGATTGTTGACAATGTTGATTTGCTCATTCACAAGAAGGAAAAAAAATGCTATTCATAATGGTTTTAGTGTTATTGCTATAAACATTTTTGTCCAAGTATTATTGCAAAGTAAACTGCAGTTTGGCCTAATGATTTTAATTGCAAGTGATTCACCCTATTTAAATTTATTATATCCAATGGTGTTATCTCCAAGTGTTTTCCTATTCTCAACTTATCCATTGCAAATTGAATTTCTCAATATTGTACTCATAAAATGCTACTCATATTTAAACTCTAGATCTTACAAATAATTCCTAATTGTAACATTAACTTGTCTTTAATGGTTAATACACACCCTTTTCACATCACTTTCTTTTTTCATATGTATTCTTCCCCTTTCACCATGTTGCTCCTGAATTTCATTTTTACCATTCTTTGTAAAACTTTTATTTAACTGTATTTGTACCTTTTTTTTTGATGAATAAACTTTCATCACTAAGAAAAAAAAGAAATAACCATAATATTAAGAAGTTATATGTAACCAAAAGTGAAATTTGTTTTTGATATTTTATTTAATATTAATATATCAATACATGTTTGTTTCACTTTTTTATGAGAACATGTTTTACCTACTAATCATTTTCACTTATATATATTATAATTGTAGGGGTTTGAATACAGACTTTCAAGCTTCCTTCAGCTATCCATTTTATCTTATACAACTGATACACACAAGCACACACATGTGGACAAAAGATCAATAATCTCCAATATATGTATTTCATACAGAACCAGCACTCATTGGTTTGTCCAGATCATCATCTTACACACACATACCTAATCAAGGCTTGGTAAATATTCAGATAGCAACTGTTCATTAAAGTTTGAAGATTTTCTATTTTAATATAAGCTGACTGATTATATATATATATATATATATATATATATATATATATATATATATATATATGGAAGATGATGATCTGGACCAACTGATGAGTGCTGGTTCAGCATGAAATACATATATTGGAGATCATTTATTCTTTGTGACATGTAACATGGCCATGTGTATTAGCTGTATTCGAATGAATAGCTGAGAGGAGCTTAAAAGTCTGTCTTCAAGTCCCCTACAATTACATCTAAGGTCCAAATATATATATATATACTTGTAATCAAAATATTAGTTCTAAACATTAGAATTAATATAATATTTTTCATAGCTTTTGGGTTTTAGTTTTCATTTGTATCGGAAGTGTTTTGTCATTTATGATTTTTTTAAAATTCGATTTCTGAGTAAAATATACACATACACATATTGTACAAACAGAGTTTTAAATGAAAACATATAATCGAAATAAAATAAAGCTGCTATTACAAAAAATATACCTTAATTTTTACTGAAGTTGCTATGATAGTATATCTAAAATATTATGCCCAAAGAATAATAATTAATTATTGATAGTAGAATCCTCTACAATTTAACACAATTGTTAGAGAGGTACAAATGCAAGAACTAAGTTGTGGGTCAGTTCTTAGCTAAATTTAAGTTTTAAAAACTCAGTTTGGTGAATTGAATGGATTGTTGTATTCAACCTGCTGCTTGGATGCTCAAATACTATGTGACCTCTTTGGTAATTAAAACTATATTTATGTATACAACATTTCAATACATTTTAAAACAAAATGTTTATAAACTCCAAAAAAATCATCACCAAGACTAAAGCTATGTAATCAACTGCAGCAATAACCAGAAGCTTATAACAAACTTTAAAAGATGGAGTCTTGAAGCCAAATATCTAGACTTCATCATTAAGTATAATATCAAGACTACCCACAAACCACTTTATCTATTACAAGTGAGGATACACTGGCATGGATCTGATTTGTGGTCTATGCTGCATGGAGAAGAGACAACTAAACAGTTCACAAAACATTGTACAAAGCTAAATTCAATTCATCTCATCATATTATCCAATACTAGAATAAATTTTAAGCTTATCATGTCATTAAAAGACAGTATCAACACAAAAACCTTCCCAATAATAAAACTCTCAGTCTTCCTTATCTATGCCATTTGGGTCACCCATTGCAAGATTGTAATGGAATGGCCACAACCAAATGAAATTCAATTCTTCATTAGAACTCTCAGTAAGATTAAAATAAGGGATGAGTGCCTGGCATCAAAAATGTTTGAGGACACCTGCATTCTATTTTCACTAACCACATAAAGCAGCATAATGGAAGACCATTCAACAGTTGAAACTAACTAAAGAAAGTATTGAGTGGTGTTCCTGGATACGAGAGACTTATAACAACCTAAAATTATTGAACAGTTAAATGTACTAAGGAAGAAAGGAACATTACATAATGAACAACATATGCTATTTACTGCAGAATAGCTGACGATACCTTAAGAGATATCAATTAACTCCTCAACACTGACAATTGGTATATGTTCAGTGTTGTATAATCAATGTACGTATTAAAAGTAATAAAAATATTATTGAAATAAATTAAAAGATTTTATCATTGAAGGAAGAAATACTCAACTTTTTATTAATCTTAAAAAAATATTATTTGCGTTCACGATTTGTTGTAAACATTTATACTATTATAAGTTTTTTTAAAAAGATAATTATTAATTTGCCATTTTTAAAGCATTGTAGAATTGTGGTATTTTAATTTTCACTTTAATTTATATATCTTTAATAGTGATTATCGTTTAGTAGTAATTATTATTTTTATCATTTTCTTAATAATAATCATTATTATTTTTAGCACTCTCCGACCATAAATCTTATTATTTATTATCTTTTTTATAATCAGTTTTAAAGTCATACGAATCCAAAAGATTATTATTTTATCTATTCCATATTTTGAGCTGAGTGATTTCCCTTCACTTTATCACCTTCTACTGGCAAGTCTTCACGCTGACCAAATCCTCTAGCAGCCCTATTTAATCTATATGTTTCTCGGTGTGTCATAATTGATCTATGTTTCTTGATCCTCTTTTTTTACTTCTAACCCTTTTAAAACATTAATTTATTTTATTCATTCGGTTTTGATTTTAAGCGTCTCATAAATTTATGGTCGGTTTATTTAAATTGTGAAGTAAAAAAAAAAGTAACAAAAGTTTAATTTTGATATTAAATTATCTGAGATTATTTCTGATTAAATATATTTTATATATAACAGCTTTGTCCTACAAGGGTATTTACCACTTTTCAATCTTACAAACTGAATTTAAATTCAGGTTCAGTAAACATGAAAATTCTTGTAACTGCTTTAGAATTTTTTACATAATGTCCCAACTCCTCACTGAAGAGACCCATAGGTCGAAACCGGTCTGGGGATGGAGACAATCCAAGATAAAAATGATTTGAATGCCTTCTATTGTAGTAGCATTTATCATAAATAAAAAAAAAGCTTGTTTAGAGCTATTAGCACACTCTTAATTTTACATATTTGTAAGTGCAAGCTATATATAAGTCATGTGACATCTGACTTGTTATTATTACTATAGATAGCCAATCCAAATGTGATTAGTAAATGAATATTTAGTTATTTTAAAAAGTTATAATTATAAATTTTATTAAACGCACATTATTATATAAAGTAATATTTACCAAGGCTGTACAAAGATGAAGACCTGCTCCAAATCTAACCACTTTGACAAAATAATTTTGATGGGTTGCAATAGCTTTTTCTTGCTTTATTTTATATTTATATTTTACAATTTCTCATTTTCGAATTATTCAACTATAAAATGATTATAAATTATTTTAAAAAGTTTGAATATAATATTCTTAAACAAGGCAAAACTCCATACAGTAGTGCCACCCTGTGCCAACCAGAGTAATCAATGGATGCCAGTAGGCTTGTGCATAAAATCCCTATCTAGAGCCTACTCATCCAAAATCCCCAGACTACTTTCTGTTTTGTGGCCTTCATCAGTGAGGAGTCTTGAATCTGAGAGCACTGCAGGTAGATCTTAGGAACTAGGTGCAGTTATATTGTTCTGATAAGTTTATTAACAGTTAAATAAATATTAATAATAATTTATCATTCTAGAAGTCTTTTGAAGTTTAAGAGATCACTTTCGGAGAATCCTTTAGAATATTCATATTTCAGAATGTGGGTATTTTATAATTATGGCTGATTACATAGTTTATTGCTTTAAGGATTTAAAGGTTGTATGACTTAAATATTGACTATTAAATGTACTATCTAATATGTTTTATACACATTTTAAACAAATATATTTAATTCTATGGATCATAAATTTCAACTATTTATTATAATAAATTGCAAATTAAATATTTTATATATCTTCCATGTCATTGAGGAAGGTTACAAATCTAAAAGTGTTTTTTATTAAGAAATACATTTATTTTGAAAACTACATGTATTATGGTACCTAAATTGCTTGAAATTAAGGATTCATAGGTGTCCTGCTGCATGCTTTGTCCGCACAAGGGACCTGTTCATATTCAGTCCTGTAGTTTTGTCTGTGCTGGTCTATCCCTGTGTCCACACAAGGGAGCTGTTCATATTCAGTCCTGTAGTTTTGTCTGTGCCGGTCTATCCCTGTGTAGTTAACTAGATTCCATGGGATCCCCAATTATTTATGATACCCTGGCTATTAGTTTATTAAAACCAAGGCTTGTCAGGTGTACCATGTCACTGTTTGCATTATTCACACATACACTTTTACTTTTTTTAATGTTAATCAAATAGTTTGTTAATAAATTGATATCTAGCAATAAAGAATATAATGATATTAGAAAAGGGAACTAATTAGATATATATTTTTTTTGTAAATATTATTTCTCCAGTACATATCAAACTCACTGATAATGTCAAAAATTGGGTTATTTTTATATTATATTATAGATATTTTTATCGTTTAGAATTCCACTTAATATTGTCATTCTTAACTATGTTTAACCTATGGAATTAAATAGATAACAAATAGTATCAACTCAAATACAAAAAATAATATTAATATCAGCAGTCACCATTACGCTATTAATAATTCAATTAGTTATGCTGATGTTTGTTAAACTTGTCAATATAATAAAAAATTGTAGATTTTTATAAAGCTACTGTAAATAGAATTGAAAAAAATTATTCAAATATAAATTACAAAAAAGTTAAATATTTTAAAATAAAATATCTGTAACATAATAATGTATTATAGCATGAAAAATTAAAAAGCAATAAATAAATCATTTTTATTTAATACCAAGCATAAAAATGAAAAGTTAAAAAACAGTAATAAATTAAAATATACTACAAAAATATTTTAATATTTTTATACATATTTTTTAATGTTTAATATGTATGTATGTATGTATGTATGTATATTGTAACATGCACATCAATTATTTATTGTCTTCCTATAATATGCAGATAATTATTAAAACAGAAGTCAATCTCCAATAACATCCTATTTCTTAAATATTATAAATCTCAATGTACTCACCCACCATTAAGAGTTTAAAAAACTTAAGTGAATCGCTTAAGTTTAGAGTATATTTGTATATACACCAACTCTCACTGACCATGCTTAAATCCGGACTTGAGTCTATTGTGTGCCTGATGTTATAATCAAATACTGAAATGAACAAATTTAGTTAACCTATCGCAAGGGAAAGACCATGTCTCATTTTTAAACACCTACTTGAAGATTTATAATACTTAAGAAACAGCATTACCGAAGTTTAACTTTCACTTTAATAATTTCAAAATTTTCAGTGCTTTATAATAATAGATTTACATTTATAAGTCATATAAGTGTAATCATGGTTCGTTATAAATAAGACACTGTCTTTCTCCTGTGATAGGTTAACTAAATTTGTTCAATCCAATATTTGATTATAATGTCTGGCACACAATAGACTCAGCCCTGATTTAAGAATGGTCAGTGATAGTTGATGTATATACAAATATGCTTTAAACTTAAGTGATTCACTTAAGTGTTGTAAATTCTTACTAGTGGACAAGTGCACAGGAATTCATAATATTTAAAAAATAGTGCATTATCTACCACTTTAATAATTTCAAAATTTTCATCATTTTATAATAATAAATATACAGATAAATAAATAAACAATTAGGAAACATTTATGTTTAATGAATAAATTAAAATTTTGAAAGAATATAGAATGAATTAATGATTTATTTAAGTTAAAATAAAAATGAAATATTTTTATTGTTGTAGCAAATAAAAATAGATTTTGTTAAGATTAAAAAAAGGAATATTTATGTGTCATGAGCTAGTTTAAAGAATGTGTTGTTGTTGTTGCCAGGTAGTGGAAAAACTCAGCAAAAAAGAACAATTTTTTTATTGGTAAAGATTTTGTTCATTTTACCCACTTTTCTTAAATATTCTGTGGACTTTATTAAAGCTATGATGTACTTTGAGTAGATAATACTAAAAAAAAACCATGAGTTCCTCATATTTTATGAATGCAAAAATAAATTAAATGAACAACAAATACTATGCTGAACCATTTGAAACAATTGAACCTTTGGATTTGATATGATTCATAGTATTTAATAAAATAAAATAATTAGATACTAACTATCTAGTAACAATGTCCATGGAATCCTAAGTCATCATTTATTATCAAAGGAATGTAAAAAAATATGAAAGAATGCAACTGCAATCCAAATGCTAAAATGTTGACTTAGTAACAAACACCAATATAAAGAAATAATTTCTAGAGTTATTTTCTAAACTAACTTTAACTTTATCTTCAATATTTAAAATAATAATAATATTGCTGATATACATCCTTCAAATTTCTTTCCTTTAAAATTGAAATTATTAACAGTTTACATTATTTGACATTGATCTAATTAATAGATTAAATAAGTAAGACTTAAACTGATCATTGATGTTAATATTTAGAAAACAAATCAAAATTAAAATTATAGTTAATATTTAAAGTTTATTCTAAACATATAAAAGCAAGAACTATGTTTAAAGCATTACTTAATCTAAGATATGAGATATTTAAAAAAATTTTTTTACTGTGTGAAAGATCATATATATTAACCCTCTACTGAACATGTATTTTAATAATTTTTAAGATGTAGATCACATGTTTTGCAATTGTAATCTAGCATGAACAGATTATAATAATACTATGAATTATTTTAAATTACAATAGTTGAATTATTTTTATTATTTTAATAAACTTATATATTAATAAACTTATATATTATTATTAAATACATCAGTAAACTTATATATTATTATTAAACTGCACATAATTTCATTTTTCCTATTCTACAAGTTATTTTATTTAGAAAGCATTGATTCACATATGCCAGACTACACACTCATTAGATAGTAAGTCATTTCTTTATTGAATTTTTTTATTTGCCAAGTAAAAATATGTATCTTTAGACTCATTGGTGCCTTATAAATTCATGAGTTTATCATGATGTAGGTTTAGGTTATAAATTCATTTGTGGTGCATGAAAAGAAGTAATTCTAAGCATTAACTGAGTATATCCATTACAATATATATATATATATATATATTGTGACAGTCAGATGATGTATGTTGATTTAACCCAGTTTGAATACTAGGCGAAAGTACCTCAAGGCCTACCATACGCGAGATATTAAATCAAGAATACTATGACCTCTGCCCTATTCGTCTAGTCTCGAAGCTATTATGAACCGAACAACACTATCTGAGCCACACATAAATTATTTTTCAACCGGCCACAAAGCTTAGCAACAGCGGTAGAGACATGGACGGGAAATCCTAAGGAGCTAAATAGTTAAATGTGCAAAAGTACTAAGAAATATGTGTTTTGCGTTATGCGTGCCTGGATCATTGAAAAGTAAAAATAAAGCATTTAATATAATTAAGAAACTCAAGCTTTTGATAGTTAAATAATATGTTTAATTAATGACTTTAATAATATGACTAATGATATAATGGCCTCCGCTATTCCTCTAAATTAATGAAACAAAATAATTAGACAATAAAAACGGATTAATAGGTTTGCGGTCTAAATCTTTTCCCAATTTTAATAAAAATTGTCAACTCGATCTTCTCGATAACGTACAATAAAAAAAAGGATCTTTCGCAAAGCATTTCTAATTGCTTTGCGCTAAAAACAGTGTTTAAAAATTATTTAAAACGTATATAGCTAAATCAGATATACGTGATAAGCTAATGGCGGACAAAAGAGGCGTTATCAAAGAGATCAAGTTGGCACACAAAAGAAACTGACTCGTATTTAATTAACAAACATAAATAAAATTGGAAAGAGATTTTAAATGAACAAAAATTAACTATTAAACTTAACCGCAATGGAATACTAAATATTTACACTGGTTAGTAAGGAAGAATAGCGAAGGGAAAAAAGGTTACATATAGATAGATGATCACACAATATATATATTTAAGGTTAGTCTAATAAAAATGGTTACATAGCAAATACATATCAATTCACTGAAGCAATTAGAAAAAAATGAACAAAAGGTAGCATAAGAAATAGTTCAATAGAGGAGATACGATTACCGTCCTTTTTCCTTGGTCATGTTCCCTACGGCGTTCGTGGCTTGATCCGACCGTCGAGATGTAGTTGTCCGGACAATGAAAATATGTAGTATGGTTTCACGAAAAGTTCTCCAGACACGGCACAGAGTTCAGATGACTATTGAGTGGATATTAAGGCATTTTGAATGGTATTCCGGAACCTCGGCGATAGGCAAAGCTATTTATTTGCCTAGCCGAGCATAGTAGAATCTATCAAACTTATATGATTTTTAGCTTGAGCAGGTTCAAACTTCTTCATGATTTGTAGACAACAGTTGTAGACTTTTGGGAATAAAATCACGAACAAAATCTGACAGAGTTCTCCTAAGAGAAATCTGAATGCACCTTGCAATAGCAAAATCTGAATCAATCACCTTCACAAGGAAAATCAGAATCAACTGAATCCTTCAAAAGGAAAAATCTGAATCATGTGAATTCTTCAAAAAGAAAAATCTGAATAATCAATCTTTTGTTCTCCCTTCTATTTATACCCTCTCTGTCAGCTACCTTCTATTGTTTGTATGATCTGAGATCTTGATAAGCCTCCCCATGCTCCTTTGTTTCAAAGCAACACTTTCTAAAAATAACTTTAACTTTTTTACTCTAACTTTCTTACTTCAAAGTTTGAATTCTCTTAATTAAAAAGAAAGAAAGAGAAGGCCATCTTTAATTACACTTGAATGGCTCACTAATTAAAACTATACATTCTTTTAGAAAATGTTGGCAGGCTTATCTCAAAATCAAATCATACTAAATATTTTAACAAAATTTTAACAACAATATATTATTATTTTTTTATAGTAGAATAAGCATTTTATTTCAGCAGAATTTTGCATTAACTCATATATATACGCTAGATGTATATATATGTTTGACTAATAGGTTAAGCAATTTTTATTAATAGAATGAAATTTATTTAAAACAAAATATTTAAATGTAATACACATTTGATAAGCATAATTATTTTTAACTCTAATGCAAAACCCTGCTGATATTGAACTATAAACTTAATTCAGGTCTACAATACTAATTAAGTTTATAGGAAGATGTGAAGCATGGATCGGGCTTCAGATCCATTGCTTCATTTCCCAATAGTTAGTGAGCAAAAAAAAAATGTTAAAAAAAAATGCTGTTGCTTCAGGTCAGAGGTAAGAATTTTGTGCCAGGTGAGTTCAAGCCTACTCTTTATTTGCTGTAATATTTAATTTGTTGCTACCTACGGTGTTTTCTTTACTTTACTATATCTAATGGTTTATCCATAATTCAATCTTCTGTCTTAAATCGGGTCTGTGTTGTATTTAGTCTAACATGGTATGTATCTATTTTTAACTTGCATATTTATGTTTTTAATTTCTAAATTTTCCGGGGTCTGGTGGTATGTACTGCCTTGTATTTTTGGACTGGCTCAAGACCCTATCATTTTGATTCTCTTCTACATTTCCGTAGTCAATATCTGTTAATATATGAATTGTACCTTGAATATCTTGCCTTTGAGCACTTATCAATATTTTCCTTATCCAAGGTGGCATGTTGTGCCTAATCATTCTCACTATTTGCATTTCCGGATAATTGAATGCATTTAGCGTTTTTATTCTATTTACCTGTCTAATAAAAAACTGAGCATAAGTCTCTTGATGGTTAGCTGGGTATCTTTCATGCATGATGGAATACATTAAACCTTCCTGTCGCTCTGCACTCCAATACATAGACATCACTGCTTGCTCATATTCCCTAAATGTTACTGGTTGATCAGACAGAGTGTTCCACCAGTCTCTAGCAGCTTCTTTCAAATGATGACTGGAGATCGCCACTTTTTCTTCTTCAGTCATATTCTGGAATTTGAAAAACATCTTTAAACTATCTAGGTGGTGTCTAGGGTTTCCACCTGGTTCCCCTCTAAAACATTGTATGTGGATAAACTTTGCCACAGGAGATGTTACAGGGTTAATTATAAATGGTGTAAGTATTTGGTTGCCTTGTTGCACATGGATAGGGTTCGACGGCTGTTGATTGTTTGTTTTTTCACTATCCTCATTAATTTGTCCATGTTCCTCTTCACATTGCAAGTCCAAGTGGTGAATATCCATACCCAATTCATTATTAATTAATGATTTAATATGAGTATCATCTTGCTTCTGTTGGGGTTGCCATTTAAAGTGAGTATCCTCATCTGGCAATACTTTTGTTACAATAGTATGTTGGTGGAGAGCCATGTTTTCCTCCAAACGGTCCAGTCTTTGTGATGTCATATTCATGAATTCTTGGAACATGGTCATCATCATTTTGTATTCTTGTCTCATTTCTGTGATGAGATCTTTCACATTGTTTTCTTGGTCACTATGAGTCGATGTTGCTGTATTTGGAAGGTTGAGCATTACCTCCTCATCGCTGTCATAATCTGCAACTTTCTTCGGTTGGTCCATTTTTTTTTATTGGCTATTTTGCTACACAAAAATCACAATTTATTTCTAAAACGTATTTTAATAACAATCTATATAAGTATATTGTATTACGTGTATCTAGGAGCTATATCCTGTATGTGAAGAAAAATTTTAGTTCTTTAAAAAATAAGTCAGTATTCTAAATTCTTTATTTATGTTTTCAGAAATTAACTTTGCCTACCTCACGAGGTCCCATCTTAAACCTATGCCTATGTGTCTGTTTGTTCATGAAAAAAATATCAAATCCTGCCGTGTCTGTCTTTAATATTTATACTACATATATTCTCCTCACTTTATTTATTTATTTTTATATATTTCACTAAAATATCACTGCTATTTTGTTACTATATCATTAAAAATAATAAACTTACAGCTTGACCTGGCTTTCTCTGACACCTGAAACAACTAAAAAAATGCATTTACATTAATACACAAGTATATATATCATCAAAGGAATATGTGAGCAAAATATACATAAGTCATGTTTAAAAATTATTTTGGCTCACTACGCATACATTGTTATTTTGATCATCTACCTCCTATGGTTTGTTTATTTGTAATCCGATATGAGAGATTGCACTTGCCGACAAATTTATTTGATAAGGGCGCCAGTCGACAAGACAATGGCCATATCAAATATACATATTAATGGATAATGATCCAAGCACACATTTATAAGGGTTTATAAAGTTTCAATGCAATTAAAATTTTACTTTGCGTTTCAGTTCACTTTAAAAAAAATTTAATTTGATTCTGCTGAACGAAAAAAATAATCTCTGCATGAATAAGTAAATGCTATTTTAAATGACACAATATTATTTAAATCTAAGACGTATAACAACTAAGTACGGTAATTTGTCTGACCTGGGATCGAAACCAGTTACCATTTTGGTCAAGACACAAAAAAAAATTCAAACAGCCAAAGTATGATTAACAAAACAAAATATACACAAAAAATTAAAAATAAAAGTAAAATCCCATGATAACTGCCACTCCGAATTATGAACCTGGGATCGAAACCAACTACCATTTTGGTCACAACCCGAAATAGATTAACAATTATCAAGCAATTTTACAGAATCACGCATTGAGATCAAAAACTGTTTCAAAAAACATTTATATAAAAACGGGTTTTACCGAACTATAACGAAGTGTATACCATATACACCCATATATATGAATATGTACATCACTAAATAAGCATATATATGACTACATATAAATATACAAACAGATATACCTATACAAATATTTCTTTTATTATTATGTACATGACTTTATTAGAAAAATGTCATATTGCAAACCGCATACTCCTATTATTTCAGGCAAGTAACGCTGGTCACAACTATGACACGGAAACAACAATTGCAGACATAGACCTATTATTTCAGGCTACTCAGCAATCGAGAACTCTACAATGTAAGGGGTCTTCACCTAAACGGTTACTAAGGGAATCTTCACCAAAAACGATCACTAAAAAACAAGGGCTTCACCTAACGGTTACTCAAAGGGTCTTCACCTAACGGTTACTCAAAGGGTCTTCACCTAACGGTTACTCAATAAATGATTCAATAGCATAATCCGAATTGAGAGAAGAAAAAAAATCTTAACTAAAGGGTGGCTGACATATATGTTATACAAAAATATATCTTTAATATATATATTTATTAACGAACATACGCATTTACTTTTCTTATAAGATAAAATTAAGTTTGCTAGTATTGAAACAAAACTTAATTTATATATGTTTGCGAGGAAACGTAATTTCAAAATCTTTAAAAAGGAAAGAAAAAAAATTTACATGATTACAATTATTCAATATAAAGAAACGAAACGCAGAGAAAGTGAAAAAAAATATTTGCTAACACCATACGTTGACACGTGTTAATTTGAACTTATCAAAAACTTTTTGATCTTCAAAAAAAATTTCAATTAACGGAAAAAAATGTTATCTAAGATCTTTACAAAAATTTATACAAACGGAAAAAAATTTTTTTTATTATCTATTTGTAATTTTTACTAAAATATTAACACTATCGTATATATGTTATATTTCGAAAAACATTATTATTTCAAAACTTCTCATATTTGAGCAATACTAAAAATAATCTAAAGTACGAAAGCTAATTTAAGGGAGGGCGGGTGGGTATATATTTGACACTTCCGCCTCATCGAAGCTATCTACTTTATACGAAAACAAATATGGCGAACTGGCCATGACAAATCTATTCATTAGGCAAAAAAAAATTGGTTTAATTCTGAAATCTAATTTTATAATCACAAAAAAAAACAACTAACGGAGTGTTAACTTTTTAAATATAAAATATTCATTTGATATATATACTAAACTCGGAAAAAAATTTTTTTTTACCTTATGACACATTTAACTTTTTAATTAATTTAAAAAAATGACATTTGGCTCACATTAGGAAACAAACTTGGAAAAATTATACATATATTATTTTTATATAAATGTATTAAACTAAAACAAACTTCTCAGGGTACTAATTTTTTTTTTTAAAAAAATGACATACGTCCCACTGCGACCAACTAGAAGCAAAAAATTTTACGTATAACTAACAATTATTTCGTGTTATTTTAAAAAAAACATTATATATATGTGTGTACAAACCCGGGAAAAAAAATCTACATATATATTATTCATTAATTTAAAACAGAAAAAGAAAAAACATTATACACACATACAAATGTTATACAGGGCATTGCAGGGTATGGAAAATTTCGAATAGCCACACGATGGGCGTCCAGAATTACGGAAAAAAAAAATCTACTGTGACAGTCAGATGATGTATGTTGATTTAACCCAGTTCGAATACTAGGCGAAAGTACCTCAAGGCCAACCATACGCGAGATATTAAATCAAGAATACTATGACCTCTGCCCTATTCGTCTAGTCTCGAAGCTATTATGAACCGAACAACACTATCTGAGCCACACATAAATTATTTTTCAACCGGCCACAAAGCTTAGCAACAGCGGTAGAGACATGGACGGGAAATCCTAAGGAGCTAAATAGTTAAATGTGCAAAAGTACTAAGAAATATGTGTTTTGCGTTATGCGTGCCTGGATCATTGAAAAGTAAAAATAAAGCATTTAATATAATTAAGAAACTCAAGCTTTTTATAGTTAAATCATATGTTTAATTAATGACTTTAATAATATGACTAATGATATAATGGCCTCCGCTATTCCTCTAAATTAATGAAACAAAATAATTAGACAATAAAAACGGATTAATAGGTTTGCGGTCTAAATCTTTTCCCAATTTTAATAAAATTGTCAACTCGATCTTCTCGATAAAGTACAATAAAAAAAAGGATCTTTCGCAAAGCATTTCTAATTGCTTTGCGCTAAAAACAGTGTTTAAAAATTATTTAAAACGTATATAGTTAAATCAGATATACGTAAAGCTAATGGCGGACAAAAGAGGCGTTATCAAAGAGATCAAGTTGGCACACAAAAGAAACTGACTCGTATTTAATTAACAAACATAAATAAAATTGGAAAGAGATTTTAAATGAACAAAAATTAACTATTAAACTCAACCGCAATGGAATACTAAATATTTACACAGGTTAGTAAGGAAGAATAGCGAAGGGAAAAAGGTTACATATAGATAGATGATCACACAATATATATATTTAAGGTTAGTCTAATAAAAATGGTTACATAGCAAATACATATAAATTCACTGAAGCAATTAGAAAAAAATGAACAAAAGGTAGCATAAGAAATAGTTCAATAGAGGAGATACGATTACCGTCCTTTTTCCTTGGTCATGTTCCCTACGGCGTTCGTGGCTTGATCCGACCGTCGAGATGTAGTTGTCCGGACAATGAAAATATGTAGTATGGTTTCACGAAAAGTTCTCCAGACACGGCACAGAGTTCAGATGACTATTGAGTGGATATTAAGGCATTTTGAATGGTATTCCGGAACCTCGGCGATAGGCAAAGCTATTTATTTGCCTAGCCGAGCATATTAGAATCTATCAAACTTATATGATTTTTAGCTTGAGCAGGTTCAAACTTCTTCATGATTTGTAGACAACAGTTGTAGACTTTTGGGAATAAAATCACGAACAAAATCTGACAGAGTTCTCCTAAGAGAAATCTGAATGCACCTTGCAATAGCAAAATCTGAAAGAATCACCTTCACAAGGAAAATCAGAATCAACTGAATCCTTCAAAAGGAAAAATCTGAATATGTGAATTCTTCAAAAAGAAAAATCTGAATCAATCTTCAAAAAGAAAAATCTGAATCATGTGAATTCTTCAAAAAGAAAAATCTGAATAATCAATCTTTTGTTCTCCCTTCTATTTATACCCTCTCTGTCAGCTACCTTCTATTGTTTGTATGATCTGAGATCTTGATAAGCCTCCCCATGCTCCTTTGTTTCAAAGCAACACTTTCTAAAAATAACTTTAACTTTTTTACTCTAACTTTCTTACTTCAAAGTTTGAATTCTCTTAATTAAAAAGAAAGAAAGAGAAGGCCATCTTTAATTACACTTGAATGGCTCACTAATTAAAACTATACATTCTTTTAGAAAATGTTGGCAGGCTTATCTCAAAATCAAATCATACTAAATATTTTAACAAAATTTTAACAACAATATATTATTATTTTTTTATAGTAGAATAAGCATTTTATTTCAGCAGAATTTTGCATTAACTCATATATATACGCTAGATGTATATATATGTTTGACTAATAGGTTAAGCAATTTTTATTAATAGAATGAAATTTATTTAAAACAAAATATTTAAATGTAATACACATTTGATAAGCATAATTATTTTTAACTCTAATGCAAAACCCTGCTGATATTGAACTATAAACTTAATTCAGGTCTACAATACTAATTAAGTTTATAGGAAGATGTGAAGCATGGATCGGGCTTCAGATCCATTGCTTCAATATATATATATATATATATAGTGTGGATTTTTTTACATTATTAAATGTAAGATATTCCATATGTGATTCAAATAAACATGACACAATGTAGGCTATTATTAATTTAGAAAAACCAATCTCATGCCATACTAGCAAACTATTTTGGGTGCATTTTTTCATTGCAGTGTAGCTTTAATTCAAAAATAGCTTCTACCATTCCTT
This sequence comes from Epiperipatus broadwayi, assembly GCA_028023455.1. Lineage (NCBI taxonomy): Eukaryota > Metazoa > Onychophora > Udeonychophora > Euonychophora > Peripatidae > Epiperipatus > Epiperipatus broadwayi. Next base: position 2,471,221 of record JAQFVV010012546.1, read on the forward strand.
ATATGTGTTATCACATGAGAAAAGATGTTTCAGTATGAGAGCATTCTGAAAGAAATATGTATACTTTATTCAGATGATCAATTAGAATAAACAAATGTTTGATGTTATTTTTTGGGGAGAAAGGTGAAAGCAAAAATTATGTAGAAAGTATTATAAATATAGACATATTAAAGAACCATTAATCACTGATATTTAATGTTATAGATTAAGCCAATAAAATCACATGATCACCATTTCTTATGCTTGTTTATAACTGTTATTAAAACAGGCAAAACTCTCTATATGTATTATCACTCAGTGCAAGCCAGAGAAATCAATGGATGCAAGAAGGCTTGTGCATAAAATCCCCATATAGTGCCGACTCATCCAATATCCCCAGGTTAGTTTCTAGTATGTGGCCTCCATCAGTGAGGAGTCTTTAATCTGAGAGCACTGCACCTAGATCTTAGGATCTTATGCAACCCTCCAGCAGCCACTTTTTATCTCTACTTAACTACAAAACTATGAGTCTTACATTGAAAACACCATAATATTTTTAATCCAAGATCATCCGCTTATATAGTCATATAGGTCTGAACTCACTTCAGTATCTATACATTTTGGTGACTTTGGTTCTTGAATAGCCATATCCTATTAGGCAAGATTGGTTTTAAGGCAAAGCCACAAGCCAGGAACTAGTCTGGGAATATTGGTTGAGTAGGCACTAGATGGAGCTTTTATGCACAAGCCTTCTGGCATCCATTGATTACTCTAGTTTGCTCTGAGTGGCAATACATATAGAGAGTTTTGCCTGTTTTAATGTTATAGATTAATAAGTTGGTTGAAATATATGCCATCTATCTTATTTCATATAGAACATATTTCACAGTATTTCAATGTTATATATATATATATATATATATATATATATATATATATATATATATATATATATATATATATATATATATATATATATATATATATAAACTACAACCATTAAATGTTAAACCACTAAACATCACATGATCACTATCTCATACTAGCACAATAATTGTTATTAAACAATTCAAAACAAAACAACACTCTCCATATAGTAGTGCCATCTTGTGCTAACAAGAGCAATCAATGGATGCCAGAAGGCTTGTGCATAAAATCCCTATCTAATGCCTACTCATCCAATATCCCCAGACTAGTTTCTGGCTTGTGGCCTTCATCAGTGAGGAGCCTTGGATCTGAGAGCACTACACCTAGATCTTAGGATCTAATGCAACCCTCCAGCACCCACCTTTTAACTCTATTTAACTACAAAACTATGAGAATGAAATTGAAAACACTATTAATATTTTCAATCCAAGCTCAATAGCTTATATAGTCATATGGGTCTGAACTCAATTCAGCACCCATACATTTTGGTGTCTTTGGCTCTTTAACAACCATAGCCACCATTATCCTATTAGGCAGGATTGGTGTTAAACCACTAAACATCACATGATCACTATCTCATACTAGCACAATAATTGTTATTAAACAATTCAAAACAAAACAACACTCTCCATATAGTAGTGCCATCTTGTGCTAACAAGAGCAATCAATGGATGCCAGAAGGCTTGTGCATAAAATCCCTATCTAATGCCTACTCATCCAATATCCCCAGACTAGTTTCTGGCTTGTGGCCTTCATCAGTGAGGAGCCTTGGATCTGAGAGCACTGCACCTAGATCTTAGGATCTAATGCAACCCTCCAGCACCCACCTTTTAACTCTATTTAACTACAAAACTATGAGAATGAAATTGAAAACACTATTAATATTTTCAATCCAAGCTCAATAGCTTATATAGTCATATGGGTCTGAACTCAATTCAGCACCCATACATTTTGGTGTCTTTGGCTCTTTAACAACCATAGCCACCATTATCCTATTAGGCAGGATTGGTGTTAAACCACTAAACATCACATGATCACTATCTCATACTAGCACAATAATTGTTATTAAACAATTCAAAACAAAACAACACTCTCCATATAGTAGTGCCATCTTGTGCTAACAAGAGCAATCAATGGATGCCAGAAGGCTTGTGCATAAAATCCCTATCTAATGCCTACTCATCCAATATCCCCAGACTAGTTTCTGGCTTGTGGCCTTCATCAGTGAGGAGCCTTGGATCTGAGAGCACTGCACCTAGATCTTAGGATCTAATGCAACCCTCCAGCACCCACCTTTTAACTCTATTTAACTACAAAACTATGAGAATGAAATTGAAAACACTATTAATATTTTCAATCCAAGCTCAATAGCTTATATAGTCATATGGGTCTGAACTCAATTCAGCACCCATACATTTTGGTGTCTTTGGCTCTTTAACAACCATAGCCACCATTATCCTATTAGGCAGGATTGGTGTTAAACCACTAAACATCACATGATCACTATCTCATACTAGCACAATAATTGTTATTAAACAATTCAAAACAAAACAACACTCTCCATATAGTAGTGCCATCTTGTGCTAACAAGAGCAATCAATGGATGCCAGAAGGCTTGTGCATAAAATCCCTATCTAGTGCCTACTCATCCAATATCCCCAGACTAGTTTCTGGCTTGTGGCCTTCATCAGTGAGGAGCCTTGGATCTGAGAGCACTGCACCTAGATCTTAGGATCTAATGCAACCCTCCAGCACCCACCTTTTAACTCTATTTAACTACAAAACTATGAGAATGAAATTGAAAACACTATTAATATTTTCAATCCAAGCTCAATAGCTTATATAGTCATATGGGTCTGAACTCAATTCAGTACCCATACATTTTGGTGTCTTTGGCTCTTTAACAACCATAGCCACCATTATCCTATTAGGCAGGATTGGTGTTAAACCACTAAACATCACATGATCACTATCTCATACTAGCACAATAATTGTTATTAAACAATTCAAAACAAAACAACACTCTCCATATAGTAGTGCCATCTTGTGCTAACAAGAGCAATCAATGGATGCCAGAAGGCTTGTGCATAAAATCCCTATCTAATGCCTACTCATCCAATATCCCCAGACTAGTTTCTGGCTTGTGGCCTTCATCAGTGAGGAGCCTTGGATCTGAGAGCACTGCACCTAGATCTTAGGATCTAATGCAACCCTCCAGCACCCACCTTTTTAACTCTATTTAACTACAAAACTATGAGAATGAAATTGAAAACACTATTAATATTTTCAATCCAAGCTCAATAGCTTATATAGTCATATGGGTCTGAACTCAATTCAGCACCCATACATTTTGGTGTCTTTGGCTCTTTAACAACCATAGCCACCATTATCCTATTAGGCAGGATTGGTGTTAAACCACTAAACATCACATGATCACTATCTCATACTAGCACAATAATTGTTATTAAACAATTCAAAACAAAACAACACTCTCCATATAGTAGTGCCATCTTGTGCTAACAAGAGCAATCAATGGATGCCAGAAGGCTTGTGCATAAAATCCCTATCTAATGCCTACTCATCCAATATCCCCAGACTAGTTTCTGGCTTGTGGCCTTCATCAGTGAGGAGCCTTGGATCTGAGAGCACTGCACCTAGATCTTAGGATCTAATGCAACCCTCCAGCACCCACCTTTTAACTCTATTTAACTACAAAACTATGAGAATGAAATTGAAAACACTATTAATATTTTCAATCCAAGCTCAATAGCTTATATAGTCATATGGGTCTGAACTCAATTCAGTACCCATACATTTTGGTGTCTTTGGCTCTTTAACAACCATATGACTATATAAGCTATTGAGCTTGGATTGAAAATATTAATAGTGTTTTCAATTTCATTCTCATAGTTTTGTAGTTAAATAGAGTTAAAAGGTGGGTGCTGGAGGGTTGCATTAGATCCTAAGATCTAGGTGCAGTGCTCTCAGATCCAAGGCTCCTCACTGATGAAGGCCACAAGCCAGAAACTAGTCTGGGGATATTGGATGAGTAGGCATTAGATAGGGATTTTATGCACAAGCCTTCTGGCATCCATTGATTGCTCTTGTTAGCACAAGATGGCACTACTATATGGAGAGTGTTGTTTTGTTTTGAATTGTTTAATAACAATTATTGTGCTAGTATGAGATAGTGATCATGTGATGTTTAGTGGTTTAACACCAATCCTGCCTAATAGGATAATGGTGGCTATGGTTGTTAAAGAGCCAAAGACACCAAAATGTATGGGTGCTGAATTGAGTTCAGACCCATATGACTATATAAGCTATTGAGCTTGGATTGAAAATATTAATAGTGTTTTCAATTTCATTCTCATAGTTTTGTAGTTAAATAGAGTTAAAAGGTGGGTGCTGGAGGGTTGCATTAGATCCTAAGATCTAGGTGCAGTGCTCTCAGATCCAAGGCTCCTCACTGATGAAGGCCACAAGCCAGAAACTAGTCTGGGGATATTGGATGAGTAGGCATTAGATAGGGATTTTATGCACAAGCCTTCTGGCATCCATTGATTGCTCTTGTTAGCACAAGATGGCACTACTATATGGAGAGTGTTGTTTTGTTTTGAATTGTTTAAAAACCATTAAATGTCTGTATTTTTAAATTATATAATAATAATTCAAACAAATATATTTAACACAGTATTCAAAATTAAATAATCTATTCTTTACCAGAAGTACTTTCAATTGTTTCACTGACAATCTTTATCAACTGTTAATACAAACGTACAAAAAATAAAAACTTGCATTACCCATCATTCAATCTATTCAAATTTCCCACAATTCTGTTGTTATTTTTTGTACGTTTGTATTAACAGTTGATAAAGATTGTCAGTGAAACAATTGAAAGTACTTCTGGTAAAGAATAGATTATTTAATTTTGAATACTGTGTTAAATATATTTGTTTGAATTATTATTATATATATATATATATATATATATATATATATGCGCGCGTGTGTGTGTGTAAAAATAGTAAAACAGACTGCCCATATGTATATTACGGTGAGATCAGTGCAAATCTTACAACTAGAATGACCCAACATTCATTAAAGTATAAAAAATCTAAGATAAAGTTTGAAGTTTTTAACTCATTGGTCTTTCATGATTATGAAATAAAATATGGACATAGTTGTGATCCAAGGTTTGCTAAAATTATGTGCAAAGAAGAAATGATTGCAAACAAAATAAAAGATATATGGTTCATTATGCAATGAAGCAAAAATCAATTAGCATTCAAATCAGGAAAAATTAATGTTTTCAGCAGACTAACTATGAACGTGATGTGAAAAAACTGAAAGTACGCTTAATCTTATTAAATTTATATATAAAAATTTAAAAATATATAAATATAAAAATTTGATAAGATTAAGCTTAATTTCAGTTTTTTCATATCACATCCATAGTTAACATCTGTTTCGGTATTTTTTTACATTAATAGTTATAATATTTACTAAGGTTGTAACCTCAAGAATGTGCTGTAAAAATGCGATAGTATGGACCTCTACAGGTCTTAACCACAAGCTTACGTTTTGGAAGAAAAAAAATCAAAATGTAATAATATAGATATACTGTAATAATCAGTTTATTAATAGAAAAATAAAAATCAGTGATAAGTACAAATAAATCGATTCCTATTTAAATTAAACAATTTGTTTATATATCTTATTGTATATTTCAACAGTATAACCATAACTTTGATACAGTGATGTTTTGATGTTTAATATGTTTCCTTCTTTTCTTAACAATAAAGATAAATAATGCAAAGCATAATAGCATATTATTATATATTTTTATTTTATTATAAAGTAAAATATTTATTCTTTATGAGATATTAAAAAAGAATATTGTCATTTACATTTCAATAGAGAATAGCGGTGTTTCTAAAGTTTTGATATAGAAAAAGATAGAACATAAAGAGAGACATAATAGATAATCACTTGTGAAATGATACAGAAATAAAAAAAAACAAAAAACTTTTTTGTCAAATCTCCATAAAAAATTTGTAGAAGTTGGATATCAGCACCTTTACAGAATGAATTCATATTACTACAAGGATAGAAAAATATGTGTATATGCCAAAAATAAGATCAAATTATTCTATTAATATACAATAAAATATCACATTGTAAATAAAACAAATATAAAATACAAATTTAAATCATGCTTGGGAATTCATAGATGATGTCCAGTAGAGGAAAATGAGAAAAAAATAGCATTGAAGTAAATAAAGTGGTAAATTATATATATATATATATGATTTGGAAAAAAAAATGGTATCATTTAAAAAAAAAATATTATTATAAATTATTTTGTTTTTTAAAAAAATAATTATTCATTTGTTTAAATACTTTGTTCATTCATTAATATTTGTTAGGTTTAAATACTACTTAATTTTTCATACTACATTCTAAAACAGACTTTTAAAAAAATATTTTTAGGACTTAATAGATATGTTTGCTATGATATATGTGTTTTAATAAAAATTCAAATTAGAAAGTTAAGCACATTTGCTAAAAGCAATATTTATTAGTATTTTTAAATATCTGATTGAATACAAGTATAGATAATATACTTAATATTTTTAGTATTTTTAACGAAAATAAAAATAGAAAACATAATGAGAAATGCTGGAAAGGCAAAATGTCTATTTTTATTTGTTATTAAATATGTTATGATAAGTATACAGGTATTGAAAATTTATCACTGCAATATCAGTAATGAAATAAAAATTGATCAGAGTTTAAAGATGATAGTTGATATCATTTAATTTCCACACTGAACATAATCAGAGAACATGATTATAAGTCATTATTTATTTCAGTGGATAAAGGTTAATATTTATGCATAATAATTGTATATGTTTTTTTTACATGAAAAGCTAGATCATTCTTAAAGAATAGAAGACTTTTAATCACTGTATTTCAAATCTTATCTACGCTTCTGAAATTTGACTTATAGCATTTAAACAATGTGTTGGTGATGTATATTAGAACTTGCTGAATAAAGAGAGTTATGACTTCTTATGAAATAAATAGTTATAAACCTCTATTGCAGAAAAATAGTATTCTTCCAGAAGAAAAGGGTGTTGATAAATAAGTTTCTATTGAAAAGAATCATAGCATATGACAAGAAAGTTTATGCTAGACTAATTTATTTTTATAAAGATCTCATGAATTAACTTTTATTTATTCATTTTATTATAAAGATATATTTTTTCTTAGACTAATAGAATTGAATTTATGAAGATAAAAAAAGATTGTTATAATGAATTAGTGAAGTTGTGTTTTTCTTTCACAAATACATATTCAACTGAACTCTTGATTGTAATATGATTTCTGTTTAGATTATATGTAACCAAATTAATAATTTTCTGTTAAAATTTACACACAATACAAAGATTATATATAAAGAGTCCAAGTAAATATGAAAATGGTATTGATATAATGAGAATTATTGTTACCTTTATGTAGTATCTAGTTTTTTAATATGAGATAATCATTATGTAATTTCATCTTATTTCTATAATATTGCTTTTAATATTATTTTTATGGAAATATATATATATATATATTGTACTGGGTGTGTTCATAAATTGATCCAGAGTACTCTATTTGCTAGGTTTAACTGGGTTTAAACCTTATTTATCATAATTTTATATTATAAATATTATGTGAACAAACCAGCCCTTCAAGCAGAGGGATAGCAGAGCTATCAGTGATACCCATTCAACACATAACATGATTACATTTCCAGACTGTAGATCACCTTGACTGCTAGATTCAAACCCTTACTATCCAAGGACTTTATTTGTTTTGAGGTAAATGTCAGGTGCCAGCTAGTTACAAGAACTAATGTGTTTGGACAGTAGGCCTGTAAACCAGTGTTCAAAATATTTCATGACTAGCTCAATCAAAAGAATAAACTAACACATTTATTGATTTAATTAGTGGTAAAGAATTGACTGACAAATATTATGTTTCAAGATAATTTATCTTAAATAAACATTTATTATTCTAATTTTAAATACTTTTATAAAAATTTCATTAAATTAGACAATGATAATTACATATACTGACTACGCACACCCTGTGAATTCATATAATAAAATAGATTATAACACAAGCGTTAATAATACATGGCATTTAATTACATACATGAAACCAATATAACATATCCTAAAGCATTAACATACATGACATTACAAAAACCCCACATCCATAGTTCTTTATGCATACTATAGAGTTCATTTATTAACTGACTCTGGGAGGCTTCAAATTATTGCAATGGCTATATTAATATCAGAAATGGAAATAATAAAAGTTACAGAATAAATTAGTTGACAATGGAATTCATTATCAACTTATGTATTTAACTTTTATTATTGTTAATAATTATATATATTTTTTGTTTTTTTCTTAATAATTTAATAAATACCCTTTTCATAATGTTATAGAAATTTGTTTAAGACTTCTACATTCATTATAAGTATTCTCATCCCTTTGTTTCAAATCATGCTCTATAGATCTAATACGGTTATTGCTCAAGCTAGAATAATCAAAAATGTTAGTATTGTTGTGAAATTACATGAATATTATTAACCATGATGATTCTTCTAACTGGCATACTGATCATAATTTATAAATATTTTGCATGTTCTAATAATCTATTTTACTAATTATGTATTAGTTTTTTAACTTATAATCCATTGGTTGCATTCAAAACTCATCTCTGCTCTTATTACATTATATATAAAATCCATTAAAGCTTACAATTTATAATATATAGAGAATAGAAAATTTTCTATTAACTCATTGGAAATTAAGATATTAAACAATATATAATGTCCAATCATGTTAATCAAATTTACAATAAACTAATTGAGAGTATTTAAATAGTATTGATTTATAATATTTTATGTGTGTGTTGATTTTATATTTTTAAAAAAATATAAAAGTTTATCTGAACAAGGAAATTAACTTCACGTGTCTAATAAACAATGTTGATACTTATAGTTATACCATAATTTGAATGCAATTGTTATTTTAATTATTAAAGTTCTTCCAGTCATAACAAGGACACTGTTAGGAGAAGTATTAACTTGAGAACAAAGTCCATTACATTAGTCAAGCATTGGTGGTTGAGAGATCAGCAACAGTTGCTTTACAGGCAGTTGTCCTGGGTTAGCAGGTTTGCTTCCTGGCTGATGCTATGACAAATGGGAAAAAAAAGTCCATTACATTACCTGTAATTTTTAATAAAACAACAATATTATGGTTTAACAATTATCTTTACTAGAACATTAATCTTTTGTATTTTTCTACCCAATGAAAGATTGGACTTATTATGTAATATGATACAATAGACATGAGATAACAATTGATCATCACTGGTGGAGGTATGTGATAACTAGCCACTTTCCAAACTTATTTTATTATCTCAAATTTTAAATCACATCAGAATTCTGAAGACTTTTATAAAGTGGCAAAAAAGTGCCAACCTCTTTAGCTTCTATGGGAGTAATGATAATAGTTAGACTAAAATTCATTGGTGAAAGATAACTCATTTGATCATTATGAAAACAATACAATACTAACCAAAACTTATAAATTACACTAACAGCAATACCAGGTTAATAAATATATTATTGGTTTGCATATAGCACCAAAGCAGAATTGCATTAAAGAAATATTCAGCTGCCAGAGTGAAGGATGAATATACTGAAAATTCCTGAGTTCAAATCCCTCTAGTTATGTATATATATATATATATATATATATATAACTAGAGGATTTCTAGATATATATATATATATATATATATATATATATAAAAGAAACATTCAGTATAGGCAAAATTACATACTGCCTTAGAATTACATATTGCTTAAAAAATAGATTGTCTTAGTATAAGTTCAGCCCATCACTCTCCTATTATTATATATGAATATGTAAGCTAATAAATAATATGAGGGGTTAGGTTGACATGATGTCTACATGGGCAAAACTATAATATCAAATCCAACAAATGCTTGGAATGTTCCATTGACAGTTTTTCAATGAAATGGACAGTTGAATAGTTGGAAGAGAGAGAGATGATTGAAGCCTGTCTATTAAATTATGAAGAATTGCTATCTTAATATAAACAAAGCACTGGTTTTATATATATGTGGGAGATTATGATCTAGCCCAACTGACGAGTTCTGGTTTTGCATGAATTATGGATGTGTGGTCATGAGGATGAATACATTAAAAAAAATTTGAGTTCAAATCCCTCTATTTACATTTATAAATTACTGTTGTGCGTTTTTTTATGACATAAAAGAGGTGGAGGTCATGTGATGTTTATTGGTTTATAAATATATTTGCTTCTCTATCTACATACTCATTGTTATAACAACTTCAGAATTGTTTTGACAACTTGAAGTTTTTTTTTTATATTTCTTTTACATTAATATGGCATTTCTTACATGACATATTTTAGTGTAATTTTGTTTAATTAGACCCATCTTCCTCATATAGATAATTCATTATTATAAAATATATACTTTATGGTCAATTAAAATAAATAAACTAACATGACAATAACTACTAATTGTTATGTGTCTGTAAAATACATTTATAAATAAACAAATGTACATATATATAATATTAATTGTCATACCGTACTATTTTCTATATATTATACTTTAATATTATCAATTTAGATAAAACAATAATCTTCCTCATTATATAAATATATGTATGTATAATGATTGCCATTAGATGAAAATGTTAATAAATAGGCATGCATACTTATATCTAGATCAATCTCATTCCTTCCCTCAATACACATACATACATAATTTGTTGAATCAGTTCTCTAAAATATTTACAAAAATCTCCATCATTATATAAAAATAAATAAATTATCCTCCTCTTCCTGGCGATTTTAAAAATTTTTTAGACGTGAGAAATCATAACTTTAATTATAACTACTAGCATAAGAAAATTGTTGTCTGGCTCCATATTAAGCTTTCATCTGTATTACCAATTAACTAAAGTACATAAAGTTATCCCAGGATTCTTCAACATAAAGAATTATGGGATATATGACAAATCTTTTAGATCAAATATTTTATTTTTAACCATTTATTGAGCATTAAAGTATTTTTATCTTCAAATGATTTACTTTTATATATATTTAAATTTAATTTTTAATTAATAATAAAAATGAATTACTATTATTGAAACATAATAACATATTGCCATATACTTAGCGATTCATGTCTTAATATTGAAACAACACGGTCAACATACGTTTTATAAACTACACATATTACGATATCTGTATGTTGGAAGTATATTTATGAATCTTTATATTTTCTATCTTTTGTTTTTTTTTTATTTTCTTTGATAAAATTGCATTATATATATATTGTTTATTTATTTTTTATTCAAGATAATCATTCTATAAATTAGAAGGTTTATTGCTCAACATCATTGAAAGAGTATATATATATATCACATATTTGCAAAGAATTCTGTTTATGAATAACCACGTATGAAGTAAAAAGCCAGAGGATTAAAGGAGGAAATAGCTGCTGAGAAAATTTTATTCAAAGCCTGGAAAATGACTAAAAAGAGTATATTTGAAATGAAATTAAATAATGCCTCGAGTGAAGTTTAGAGATTAAACATATTGTAGATTTTCAAAAATGTAAAGTCTTAATAAACTTCTTATATATTCATATATAATAAGAAGTAAATTTTATCAGTTTAGTGCGAAATTTTAAGCTTTAATATTAATTAACATCACATGTAAAATAATTGGACCACTATCCAATATTGCATGCTTTGACTACAATGTAGTCTCATCGGCAACTGTCAACTAAAGCAGAGTAATGGGAGGAGATTTTAGTATAAATGAATGGATGCAATAAATGGTACTTTTAAAATGAGACACCACTGTCAATGTTACTTTATAGTTCAAATTTATATAGTATTATACACACATGTATATACATTTCCAACAGTTAGTAATAAATATGTAAGTGCATCTTTCTCTTTAACTCAATCCTATCACTACTATTCATCAGCCTAGAAGTCAGAACTCTTCTTTCATACACTTAATGCATTTTTTCCAATGACTCAGCTTACTTCTTTTTTTTTTTTCCAAATGAATAAGACATAAATAGCACATATTGTAATTTTTTTTAAAAAAAAAAAAACTATTTTTTTTAGATATTTTTTAAATTTATGCATATATATTATATATTACAAATAGCTATTTTATCACAATATTCTGAAACATATAACCAACGATATATGAAAAGGATAAATGATCCCCGAGATATGCATTTCATGCTGAACCAGCACTCGTCAGGGACCAGATCACAATATCTTATGTATTTATTCATCATTCATTCAACATATTGAATTGGGTCTGATAAATGAACTTATTTAATTGGATTCAAACACCTTTTATCATAATTTTTTAATTTATATTATTAATATTACATGAATGGACTGACCCTTCAAGCAGAGGGGAGAATACCATTGGTAGCAAAGCCATCAACAATACCCATAGTCAGATTGAGCTATGCTAAGCATAACACAATCACATTTCCAGACTATGGCCTGCCTCGGATTCTAGATTCAAATCCTTGCCATTCAAAGTATTTTATTTGTTTTGAGGATTAACCTCAAGCACTGACCAATCATCAGTTATATAATCAGCATGCTTTGGATGACAGGCACACAATCCAGTCCTTGAAATATCCCATGACTAACACACACTGTTTCAGGGCCCAGCATATTTACTTAACATATAAAATAACTCTACACTAATTTACTGGTGACACAGTGATAAGAGAAAAAGAGAAAACAGACAAAATAAAATTTAAAAAAAACATTAACATTTAATTATTTATGCACATATATATATTTACTACAATATAAAATAGCACAATAAATTTTCACATAAGAAAGTTTTAAATGATTACTTTAGGCTATAGTTATAATAGTCCATTAATTAAAGTTCTTTTCATTTAAAATTAATTGTGTACACAGTATTTACCCATGTTTTTATTTTGTGTGTATTGTCCAATGGGTTTTTTTTTCCATTGGTTTTGCTTTCCAAGTGGTTGGCCTTTTGTTTCTCCATTGATGGTTTTACAGCTTTCCTTCCAGGTTTATGTCAAATAATAAGAGAGAAAAAGGATATGTGGCCACTTCAATTCACTATCTAGGCATTTGTTTTGGGCATTGGTTCAGGCAAGCACAGTTGACTTGACAGAGGACTAGAGTTTTAGCAAAGTATGTTGCTATTTCAGTTGGGTCTGCACTAAAGTGGTGCACAATAGTAATAACTGGTCTGCTTCTGCACTTACAATTCTCCAAACTCTGTATCTGCATTTTGGATTCTGTCTGTACTTCTAGCAATCTGACTGTATAGCAATGCAAACTGTATATCATAAAAAAAACCCAGACTGATGAATGATCTCATACATGGCAGCCCTGATTGAATAACAATAGAGAGAATGACTTTATATACTTTTCCTCTCCTATTGTTTTAATTTCTTATCATTATTTTTAATTTTGATCTTAACTTGAAATCTGCCTTTTAATTAATTTTACATTTCTTGTTATCTTAATCCTTGTTCAGATTCATCTAAACAATCTCGATAAGATAGTTTACAGTTTTTTTAATTAATACAATTTAATCAGAAATCTTATAAACTAATTAATTAAATTTTTGAGTTTTACAAACATTTTATTTGTACAGATTATTTTTAGTCTGATTTCACATTTTCTTATTTTATACATTATAATAGTTTTCTTTACAAAGAAAAAGAGAGAGAGAGAGAGAAAAGAGTGTCTTAAATTTTCTCTAATTTTATTTTAGATTTCTCCCCCCTCTTGCTAAGAAGTTTTATTCTAATACAAAAATATGATGCAATATTTTGCTGTGCAAAATGTCACTTTAAAAATTTTTAAACTAATCTTTTTTTATTTAAAAAACATAAAACATGTAACACTATTCACTAGTGGTACAATATAGATAGATAGCAAATTAGTACAGTTTAATTGATAAGGTTCAATTTTCTGCACTCACATATTTGGAATCAATGACTTTATAGAATTATATTAGTAACTTTTACTAATCGGTCATTAAACTAGGAATTATATCTAGCTCAAATATACTCTTTAATTCTCAATTAATAAAACGTGTGGTCTTATAGAGATATCAACATTTGAGTTAAATACTGATCAGATAAATCTATTATCCATGAAATTTTGGTTGTTATTCTGCTGTTGTTGAGAGATTTTTAAATTTTTAGAATACCTGAAGAGACCATATTATATCTGAAACATATAATATGAAAAAACACGTAATGATATAAAAGCTTAAACATTATGATATGTTAAATTTTTTTTTAAATGCGGCATTGATTTTTTTCCCGATTCTTGTTTCTGAACAAAACTCCTCCAAGACCATTGGTCAATCACAAATGCCAAAATTAAATGTTTCAAAGCTTTTCACATTTTTATTATTATTGGTGCAATAATTTTATTTTAATAAAATCTGGTAGATATCACAGAAATTAATTTGCACTACCACCACTTTCTATTACATATATAAATACATAAAGCATTAAACAATAGAATCATTTTTTTGAGAAACATAACTAAATATGGAAGAAATCCAATGTGATTACAGAAGCATCAGACACTCCCACATTAATATTTCAGGCATTTTTGTTTCCCTGTGCCACTTATTAGCAAGAAAAAATCCATTCATTGTAGACTAATACTAATTAGAGCGCAATAAAAAAAATCCCGAAAAAAACATATTTAGGGTTACAATATATCTTTAAAAATGAAAGAACAAAACAATCCCAACCATTTCACTAAATGGATGAAATATTGATTACCAAAGAAAAAGAATAGAATATTTATTGATGCTTTGTAAATGCAAGATAAGCCCTTGAGGTTACCACAGTTAGCAGGGAAAAAACGATAAATGGATACTTGATTATAATAAATTTGTATCTTTATTTAAATACCACTGCCTAGTTGAAATAGTTTATTTCACAATTTTATGAGACAATCTAAACTACTAAAATAGTATAAAAATATTCCCCATGAATGCTGGTAAAAAAATTGTGATCAGCCCTTAATGAATGTATTTTAGAGCAGTCTAAAATGTCAAAAATCAATTGAATATTCAGAAAAAATGACAATCATGAGATTTTTAGAAATCAATTATTATTGATATACTATAAAATACATATTTCTCTATTTATCCAAGTTCCCTAGTTTATAATATATCTTCTTCATATAGAAAATTTCTTATTTCATCCACTCATCTTACATGTATTTTTTTCTAGATGTTATTTTAATTTCTTGGGTTCCATTTTAATATTTCAATTGTTCATCTATTATCACATCTTTTAGAAATATGTCCAAACCAGTTCCATTTCACACTTTTGCAAATATATTTATGATATCTCTTTATTCTCTCAATCCAGTACTAATTGTTGATCTCTCTTTGTTATTCAATGTTAATCTCTTTATGATGATAAGAAGTCTTTGTATTGTTTTTTTGGCTAATTGTCCAATTTGTAGATTCTTAATTAAAACTGTTAAAACACATATATTAATAAAAACATTTTTTCAAATGCATAGGCATATTTTCTTATAATATCAAGATATTTCCATCAAAAACACTCCACACAAATGTAATTTTTTGATTAATTTCATTCACTATATTTCCATCTGTATTAATAATCTTACCAATATAATTATAGTTGTCAATGGCTTTTAATTTATAACTATCACTATTTTTTTCTAAGAAATCCAATGAACATTATTTCAGTCATTTTAGTATTTACTTTTAGTCCTTTTCTTTGTTTTCATCTAATGATTTTTGCAATATTTATTGAAGCACTGAAGCTTTATTTTTAAAAACTCCAAAATTATTTGCAATGTCTAGATGACATAAATATTTTTTTATAATTAGGGATTAGGATGGGAAGCTAAGGGAAAAATTTAAAAGAATATCAATTTTTATAAGGATTTTAATAATATTAATTTCAACTTGATTTCACCTCAAGAACATAACATACTCAAATAAGTTAACTTACTTATCTATCATTTAAAAAAATGAGTTATAAAAGTAGTAATGCCTAAGATTGATTTGAATATAGAGAACACAAGAATAAACTGGCATGCAAATACATGAATGAAATTACCATATAAAATGTATTATATTACACATTTTGTTCTCTCTTTTTTATGTTACTAGCTGACGTAATTAATATACATTTTACATATAAGCAAAACTTCTAATCTGTTTTATAATTGCTTAACCATCATTCTAAAAGAAATAGTAATGAAATTAAATTTAGTGTGTGTAAATATATATATATATATAAACGTTATCTTAATAACAGATTATCTTCAGATACATTCTGCTTTACCATTTCTATCTTTGATTATGTTAAAATATTTAAGCAAGATCGGTAAAGAATTGTGTTAAGATTGTTGACAATAGTGTCATGCTTATAGATATACGTGAATAATTTCTGTTCTTTAATTAAACCGTTAAAGAAAAAATCAATTTCTATTTTTTTTTTAAATATATCTGATTTTTAGTAATAATACACAGATTAATATGGAGTACAATATTTCATATGGTATTTCTTTTCTTTAAGTTTTATTTCACTGACCAGTGATAGATAGCATGAGAATTGGACCAGTAATCTTTAGATTTATGAATCATCATCATCATCAACCATTATCAATCCACTGCAGGATGAAGATCTCTCCAAGTTCAATCCATCTTTTCCTATCTTTAGCTTCTCTTCTCCACATCACCCCTGCACACTTCTTATTTCATCCATCTCACATGTTTCTTTCTGGGTCTTTTACAATCTCTTGGAATCCAGTTCAAAATTTCAATTGTCCATCTATTATCATGTCTTCTAGCAATATGTCCAGCCCAACTCCACTTCAGTCTTTTAATTTTTTCAATGAGGTCAGTAACACCTGTTTGTTCTCTTACCCATACATTGTGTTTTCAATCTCTTCTTGTATCTCCTAACGTGCATCTCCATATTTCTTTGAGTGGTTTGAAGTCTCTGTATTGCTCTTCTATTAAGTATCCAAGTCTCAGATCCATAAGTAAAAACTGAATTTTAAATGATTCTCTATCCAACTGGATTATCTTGTGCAAGCGAATAGTATCAATTTTTTTTATTTATAAATATTAATGAATTTTTTTCTGATTTCTCGATCAAGATCAAGATTCATAATTAGTTTCCAAACATAATTGGCACATGATGCTCTATTATTTTAGACATTCCTGATGTTTTCTTTTTGTTGATAGTTTAATCATTAATGATGAAAAGAATATAAAAATTATTTGAAAAGAAAAAATGTATGTTTAAAGTAGGATACATTACATGTTCTATTATGATGATTATCTAGCAATACAACTTCTAAATTTCTATTTCTAATTAATTACATGGAAATAACATCATTTGTTTATATATATGTGAAAATCATGGTTAGAGAAACAACCTATTATGTTTGTGATCAAATTCTGAATCTGAGTGTAATAAAATTTGGATATTTTTTTTAGGTTGCAATAAAATAGGATATTTTTTTCAGATATATTATTATAACCAACCCAGATTATTATACTAAATTATTTGTAAAATAAATATTTCCTTGTTTTTAGTTAGATAGTAAAACAAAGAAATAAACATTTAAATCTTTAGCCTTTCAGAAGTTGACCTTTTGGCAACATTTTCTATTTATTTGTTTTCTTTTATTGGATAGGGTTTGCCATGAAGTCAATGATTTAATAGTTGTTTACCTTTTTTGGATTCTATACTATTACATATTTGTATGCTACATGTTCCCTCAGTGTAATATTAGTGCAACCACCTATCACATAATATAGTATGGGTTCAAATCAAGATAGATCAACTTGATTTTTTTTCAGTATTAAAAAGGGTTAAATTTTCTTCATTTTTTTAGGAAGATGTCTACTAATCAATATCATTAAACAAATGATATCCAGCTATTCTTAGACAGTGGATAACATAAGAATGGATGTATCTCAAACACTCTATCAGAAATTTTGCAATTGTATTGAATAATGTCTTTCTTTTATTGTCCTCTACATGAAGCTATTGAGAGAAATTGCTGTATAGTGGGGTTTTAAGGTCTTACTTACTTTTTATTTATATATATATAATTATGTTTATAAAAGTTTTTGATACATATTATTAAAATTAACTTAAAATTTCCAATCATATTTGTGATATCAGGTGTTTTTGGATATTCTAATACCATGATACTATAGTGCAACAATTTAATTGAGCATATCAAAATGTTTTAGCTTTAAAATTGATACAGAAATATTTATTCTCATAATTGGAACCATCTATTGATCAATACAATGTATAAATTTTAAAATAAAAACATAATCTTTTGGTCAGATGACAGATGTAAAAGGGCTGTTTACTTGCTTTTATTTTACTAAAGCTAATTTACAACATTTTAGTAATTGCAAAGCGGAACTAATTATCTCCCGCGGAGTTATGTAGCGCCCAAAATCAAGGAAAATATAAAATGATAAAATGTAATATGTTGGACTATTTCCATCATTTATGAGTGAATATTGAATGTATAGAAAATTTTAAACTTTATTTAAACTTTTCAAATACAAACAACTTGTTAGTAATAACACACAAATAGACAATACAGGCCTATATATAAACGTTGTGTAATTACTAACCTGTATTGCCTATTTGTGAGTTATTACTAACAAGTTGTTTGTATTTGAAAAGTTTAAATAAAGTTTAAAATTTTCTATACATTCAATATTCACTCATAAATGATGGAAATAGTCCAACATATTACATCTTATAATATACCATCATTACTAACCTTCAGACAAAAAATAATAAAATGATAACTTTCTATCTTTGGGCTCAGTTACAGCTATTTAGAAGTTAGGGATATTTATTTATTATTACAACATTTTATTAATTCATTTTACAAATGTCAATGTCTTAAATATATATATTTTTCTCATGTGTCATAGCATTAGCCGGGAAGCGAACAGGCTATCCCGGGACAACTGCTTGTAAAGCAACTGTCGCTGAGCTCTCGACCACCAATGCCTGACATGTCTTAAATATATTTCTGTCGATAAAAACAAAATAGTACTACAAATTTTGCATGTAAAATTTATGTTACTATTTCTATTCACAAGATTATTATATAACAGATTAGTCAAAAATATATTGTTACTAAAAAAGTTTTAAATCTTTTAAATATTAAATAAAAATTATTTTTAGCATTCCATTCCTATTTTTATAATGGTATGCAAGAATTAAATAATTTTAAATGTCTTTTTTACTGAAGCGTTTTTATGTTTACCACTTTCAATAAATATAAAGGTACTATAAATTTGTTTTCATGTATATAATGTTAAGAAAGTAATACGAACTTTATATATATGTAAATATTTTGTTTAATAGCCTTTATTAAATGGTTCATTTTTGCAAATTATTTATGATGTTATTTCACTGTTTGGCAGAGATCTGAATCATTCTGCAAAAAAATATTAATAACAGGAAATGAAATTTTAATTATTCATCAATTTTTGTAAATAATTTAATTATGTTAAAAATAGTTCGCAGCAAAATTAAATAAAAAAGACAACGTTTTTAGTAATCATTCTATGTTAGAACAATTATATAATTATGTATACAATGTCTAATGTTATCTTTATATTAATAAATGTTTTGTTGAAATTATATGCAATTAATTTACACATTAGAGTACCATTTATCATTTCACATATTTCCCCCATAATATATAGAAAAAAAGAGATAGGAGAAGGGGAAGTAAAAAATTACAGAAAAAAAAAAAAGTATATTATTTTATATTTAAAAAATCTTCATTATAAATATTCCAAATATCAATAATATATTTTACAAAATAAAAATATTATTTTCTGTATATTTCCCAAAAAAATGCTATACTTTAATTTTAAAATATATACACATTGAATCCTAATTCTAATGTTAACTAAACGATAATTATCGTTGGTGAGTCTGTGATATTTATATATATATTATTACACTTCAATTCAATGAGTATTTATATAATTATAATTAAATCACTATAAATAATACATAATACAGTATACTGAGAAAAGCTTGTTTAATACTTCAACAAATAAAAATGTTAAATAATAGTATACTGACCATGCTTTCGACTAACTGGTAGTTATACCCATAGCTATAATTATCCAAAAGTATTACTAGATTTATAGAAGAATCACAAAAGTTATGATTTACACAAAATTTGATTGAGCCAATGCTCATGTGTTTTAAAGATAAATTATAAATGAATACTCTCACTTTTCCAGACACAAGATATAGTTTTTTAGAAAAGATGCAATGAATCATCGATCCTTTCGACCCAAACATTTATGTATGGGCAAATCTTAAGCGTATGAAAATGAGGGCATGAAGATGTTAAGCAATCACTTTAAATTACATTTATTATGTTTAAATGAATGATGCTTGCAAAATCTTTACAATTCCGGATGCGTCATTCTTTTAGTTGAAATTAAACATATATAATGAGATATTATTTTATATAGTGCTATGTTTTTATACTGTAATAGTGATATTAACGATTAAGCCAATGCACCTGCTCTTTAAAGATAAATTGTAAATGAATACTCTCACTTTTACAGACACAAGATATAGTTTTTTTTAGAAAAGATGAAATGAATCACCCATCCTTTCAACTCAAACATTTATATATGGGCAAATCTTAAGCATATGGAAATGAGGGCATGAAAATGTTAAGCAATCACATTAAATTACATTTATTATGCTTGAATGAATCACACTCGCAAAATCTTGTGTCTGGAAAAGTGAGAGTATTTGTGTATAATTTATCTTTAAGGTGCATGTGCATTGGCTTAATCGCTAATATCTCTATTACAGTATAAAACCATAGTGCTATATAAAATAATATATCGTAAAATTTGATTATAATACATAAATGAATTTATTTAATTAATCCAACTTTTTATCAGCAGTATCCAGGATTTCTTTTCTTCTTGATTGAATGTATACTGTTGGCAATGTAACAGAATAAAGGTTATTTTCAGACATCACATATTAAATATACTTAGAAATACATTCTTAATTTTTATTATTAATTATGAATAAAAATCTTTGAAAAATAGAAGTAGATAATATAATAAAATTTATTATAAGTTATTATTAAAATGTTATAATAAAAATTGTTATGAGTTAGAAAATTATATATTTATTTCATAACACAAAATATAAAATTAGCTGGAAATAAAAAATTGAATATTTGTTCCTTCTAAACACACACACAAAAATAATAATTAGGGTCTTCATTCATCATGATCAAATAATTCTGGGAAACTGCGATAAATGAAAACCAAATTATTGTCAGATAATGATAATAATATTCAAATAGAACAATAATATAATAAAACTATAATATGTACTTTTATTTAGTGCTACATAAAAACCTTAAATAGTCTACTTGCATCTATATAGAACTACTTATTTAAAAACAAAAATAGTAATAAATTATGAATTAAGGTCGGAATGCTATCTACTTATACATCAACCTGTTAGTGCAGAGATGGCTCTGCCATACATCTATCAGACCTAGGACTACCACATTATCAAGTCAGTCTTGATGGAAAAAACCAATGCCAGCAATGGATGAGCCAAAATTAACAAAGTGTATTTATTATTCATCTGTACAATTTTATTATGTCAATAAATATATATTTTAAAATAAAGTTACCATTTATTTTACTTTCCATCTCTTTGTCTTGCTTACCATTTTTTAAATATAATTTCAGCATTGATACATTTTAATTTCAAAGTGAAAAGCAAGTTTAGAAAGTTGTTTAATTTAACATAATGATGCATTTGCTTTTAGATCTGCAAATAATTGATACTAAAATTGGTAATATTTTTCATAAGGATTTACATTTTTATAAACTAAAACGATTTCATTTTTTTTATCATCTTGTAGATAAATAAAAAATACATTGTTTTTAAGGTTTTTTTTTTCAATTTTTGGAAATAAAATGAAAGAGCAGTTTTCTTTTCATTCACTATTTTTCTACAAAGTAATGTTAAAGAGGTCTTTGCCCTGCTGTGGGTTCTTCGAAGAATGTTTGAACTTTATTACTAACATAATTTTTTCTCTAATTCTTGCATATAAACTAAATCACCTGTCAAATAAATCAATCATGTGATTCATATAGTTTAGCTTTTTATGTTTTATAATTATTGCTTTAAATTGTCACATTAATTAATCATATATATATATGTATTTGCCTGAAGGTTTGTAATAATGCTATATTGAATGTGATAATATGTTTGACTATTGTCATCATCTGTTAAAAGAAGTTGAATGTCTAGAAAATTTTAAACTTTATTTAAACTTTTTAAATTTATGCAACTTGTTAGTAATAACGCACAAATAGACCACAATGTTTCAAGTAGTATTATTTTCCATTCTTTTTCAGGGGTGCTGGCCTGACCAGTGACTATAATAGCATAGAGACCAAACTTACATCTTTAGATTCTAAGTTATATTTACTAAGGCAATAAACCTCAAGAATGTGTGCTTGAAAATGCGATGGTAGGGACCTCTACAGGTCTTAACCACAAGCTTATACCTTAGTAAATATTACTTACGTAATCAATGTGCATTAAATAAATTTATAATTACATCTTTAGATTCTAAAATATTGAATTGTAATGCAATGCTCTAACCACCTGATATTTTTACTCATTGTTGCCTTTGACAGAATAGCTCAGTTGGTAAGAGTATCGACTTACAATTTGATATTCAAGAATCTAAAGGTGTAAATGCAACTGTTCAGCTCAGCAACACCTGAATAAGAATGGAAATAATATTACTCAAAGCATTGTGTAATTACTAACCTGTGTTGTCACTTTGAGCATTATTACTAACAAGTTTAATATATGGTGTATTTGAACTTAGTTCAGTCCCATATGGCTATTTGAGTTAGATAGCTGGATTTTTAGACATATAGATGTCTGAAGGTTTCAGATTTTCTTCTCAATAGTTATACATCAGATAAAGTGCTGGGCTAGTCCTAGTATTTTTAATCTAATGGATATTCTAACACCTTACTGATGATGCTAGATGCAGAGACCAGTCTGGGGTTGAGGGTATTCTCAAAGCTTGTTAAGAGCTTGTTTTGCGAACTCTATATATAACAAGTTTGTGTTTGAAAAGTTTAAAATTTTCTAGACGTTCAATATGTATTAATAGATGATGCAAATAATCCAGGATAACTGTATGTTCATAGAATAAAAATTGTTTATTTTTCTACTATGCTACAATTTTAGTTTGAATCCAGATCAGATAAAATATAATTTTTTTTAAATTTAAATTAAGTTTAAAGTCCTTTTATCAAATAGAAAGATCATAATCTGTGTAATTAATAATCCAATATTTATCAATAATGAATATCTATCTAATTCGTAGTTGAAGAGTAAAACAAGAATAAAATACTGTTCGAACATCATTAACCCCAATTGGCAAACCTGGTGAGCATTGCCTTTTCCCTCACAACTTATTTTTATAAATTTAGATATATTCAAGAGACTTTATTAAATAAATAAATGTAATTCTTATTTGGAAAAATATCAAAATGGATAAACTTACACTGAAAATTTTAAACACATGGACAAACATTCTCAGATAAAATTCCGATTTAATAAAAGCTTTAAAAGTTATACAAGAAACATATGGTATTCAAAAGTCTTTTTATATTAAAATTGAGATTCCTATCTTTTCATGAAATCTTTTATATTTTCCCTTTGGCAAGAGAAATTTGTTTTTATGTTACACTAGTAATATAGAATTTTTTTTTACTTTTTAATTTTCATATAAAGAAGTGTGTTTTAATACAAAAAAAAAAAAAATGGATCAATTTTATATAAACATCAGATTGTTAAAACAAATACTATGTGAATATAATTTATTTTGTTTTTATAAAAGTATGTGTTTTAAAATATCTAACTTATTAAGACTCTATCCTATAAAATAACCATTAATTAAAATTGTTTATTATATTATTCATACTAATTACAATATACTTGTCAAGCATTGGTGGTCGATAGGTCAGCGACAGCTGTTTTACAAGCAGTTGTCCCGGCTTAGCGGGTTCGCTTCCCGGCTGATGCTATGACACATGAGAAAAAAAAATACAATATACTTTTGAATCAAAAAGTTTTTCTTTTTCAATAGTTGTATTTATTTATTTTAAAGATCTGGCAGCATAGAGTGACGTATATTGTTATATTTTTATGTATCCATATATATATAAACTAAAATAAACGAATTCCAATAATTCTATTTAGAAAAAGAATTGAAATTTTAAAAAAAATGTATGTAAGAATCTCTGGGACTTTCTATATACATTTTAAATTGAATAATAGTCTGAAAATAGAAATCTCAATTATATGACAATCTATAGCCATTCTTTGAATTCATAATGTAGGATTATGTCATCCGATTTTTTGCAAAGATTAAGAAATATGATAGATACATACTAAGTTAGTTGTTGACATAGGCTGTTACTATAATAGTTCAGTTAATTATTATTATGGTAGGAATTCTAAAAATTCTATTTGTTAATCATATGCTCAAAAAAGCAGAATATTCTTTAGACTGACATATGAAATTCATATAGACTTTAACACATGCTCAAATAAAAAACTAAATTAAGATAATACCAACAATTTAATGAATTTTTTGTTGGAGTTTCATATATACAAAAAACAACAACACTATAGGTGTTAAACATTTGTTTTATCTCATTATTGATACTATTAATCGAATACTACTACTCTACTTGTTATTAATCGCATATCTATTGATTATATAAAATTTTAAGTTAATCGTGTGACATGATTGATTAAGTTCTGCAAATAATTTTGTATTTTATTGTTTTATTCGTAATTTTGAATATACATAATCTCCATGGCTCTAAAATCTAGATAATATAAGAAATGTTTTTGTTCATAAGATGTAATAATGAATGTTTTTCTGTGAAATTAAATAGAAATATTGTCTTGCATTGGTAGTCGAGAGGTCAGTGCGACTGCTTTGCACTTGCAGGCAGTTGCCCGGGTTGCGGGTTCGCGTCCCGGCCGCTGCTATGACACTTAAAATATATATATATATATTAATTTTATTTTTATTTGTTCCATTTCTGAGGACACTTGAAACTGTTTCAATTTAATATATATATATATAAAATAATTTTTGGGTTAAATCATGTATTAATTTGAATGAATTCCTGATGTTTAAATGAAATAACATTCATCATTTACAGTGTCAAGTTCTTAAAAAAATCTTTAGCTCTCAAGTAGTAATGAGATTGGGCATGTAGTAAAGAACACACACTTTTCTATATATTTGATAATTGAATATTCAGAATATGTGGATTAACAAAATATTTATTTTCTTCAGTTTCACCATTAATTGATTTCAAGTTGATTTTAGAAAAAAAGAGATAAAATAAGTTGTCTCCACAAGGTTGGAAAATGTTCTGCTTTATCAGCTTTATTTAAACCACTAGTTCTATTTAATACTTTAATAGATTCTCATGGTTCTCGAATCATATTTTTTTCAATTAACTAGTATTTTAGCATTATCAAAATCAAGGTTGTGATCAATTTCTAAAAAATATAAAGTAAAATTTGATGTATTAATTAATTAATAGATCAATTAATGGTTAAACTGAAGAAAATAAATATTTTGTTAATACACATTTTCAGAATAATCGACTATCAAATATATATAATAGAGTTTATTTTTAATTCATGCTCAATCTTATTACTATTTGAGATCTAATGGTTTTTCTTTAAGAACTTGACCTTGACAATTGATGAGCTTTTCCTCCTCAGAATATCAGGAATTAATACAAAATAATATGTGTTTTACCTCAAAAATGTTTTATTTATATCATATATATATATATATATATATTTGTTTGTTAATCTCTGTAATGGATTGGTTTCTTTCTTCTTTATAACCCCTAAAGCTGAATGCATTTATATTGAAGTTTACCATAATCAAACATCTATGATTATGTGACCTTCACCGAAACTGCTCCCAGCTTTAGGTTATAAAAAAGAAATAAACCACTTCATTACCCAGATGAACAAACATATGCAAATTTGTAATGCAAATACAATTGAATGGAAAAATCATTATTAAATAAATATATAAATGAATGCATATTATCTTTTGAAAATTAGGGCAATGGAATTAAGAACTAAATGTTCCTGGATCGAAGCTTAACCTACCCCATCTGACATTCAAACATTATATATTTTTATAGTAAATAGTCATTCTATTATTATATATAAATATATTATTGTCTTTATAATCATATATATCTTAACTGATTTTAAGTATAATACTCAAATGACAACTATTAATAATATTAAATCAATTTTTTTCTTTTTATGTAAATATTTCATTTTACATGCATAATAAAATTTTATGGGACAAAGATTAATATATGGTGGGTTTTATCTGTAATCCTCATATCTGCCAAGAAAAGATAGTGGGCATGCATTTTTGTGTGTGTTTCTTATAGTTCCCAAAAATAAATTTTCATAATAGAACAGAAATAAATCTATAATATTTTTTTTTCTTAGTAACTTCTAAATAATACAATAGTTTTGAAAAGTATCTAATAACATGAATGCACCATGTGATGTGATGTGATGTATTGTGGCTTCTCCTTAAATGAAGTCAAGAATATCTCAGCAATTATGCCCAGATAAACCTGTTAGCCACTTTATTTTCCATTCCCCACTCTAAATTTTTCCATATTCTGTTCCATCCCATTTCCACAACATAATCTTTGTCAACTCTATAACCTTTATATCTAAATCCCTCTTATCTTTTCCCAAACCCAGCATAAAAACCAATAATTCACTTTCTGTATAATATTTTTTTTTATATTTGTTCTTCCATAACTTCATTATATATACCCTTTCTGTTTTCAACCATTTACATTCAATTAACAAATGCCTAATATTTTCTATTCCTTCTTTACATAATTTACAAAATAAATCACCCATATTTTTTCATTTACATGTATAATCTCTTGTAGCTAAAGATCCCATTCAAACCTTAAATAATAAACTACTTTCCTTACTATTGTCATATATTAACTCACACCTAATATTTAAACTCTTTTTACTCTCCATATTATTTTTCCATCTCTCTAACTTCCTATTCTTAAATTAATAAATCTATTCTTTTATCCCATTCCTTACTACTATAACACTCAACAATCCTCTTAACACAATCATCCTGTCTTCTGTACAAATATACTGATATAAATTCTTTATCCAAATCTTTTGCATACCACTTTACCTTTCTTACCCATCTGTTACCTTCCCTTTACTCATACCCCAATTAAATACTATTTAGGCTATTCTTTTATTATCCATAAACTGCAATCTAACAAACATTTTCATTTTACTTTTTTTCACTAATGCCATCTATAGTAATCTTGAGGAATCAATGTGTACTAAATATTAGTACATTTTAATTTACATCTTCAAATTGATTTCTGGTTTACCTTTACCAATAGGGCTTCAAATTTGAAGCTGAATTTATGATCCAAACTCAGAATGTGAAATAGGCAATACCATTGGGTTTTGAAACTCAGCCAAGTTGCCTAAGCATTTAGCTTGGATAGCAAATTTGAGTTTACATATTTTGTGAACTCCATAACTACATCACTTCCAAGTTTCAATTTTAAATCTTATGGATAAGAAAAAAATACAGAAACTAATCTGGGACTAGAAATTTAAATGCAGTAATTACTGGTTACTTAAGTTCAATAAGCACTAGAGCAGAGAGATATACTGTTATTATAACCACCTTTAGAAAATTATTAAAATAAGATAAATTCAATTTTTTTCACATCCAGAAAAAATACATGACTAATACAATTTGTTTGTTTATACTCTCTTAGACAAGATATTAATATGTCATAATAGTTAGTTTTGAAAGGCCAAATACAGGTTTTAATTTCTGTATTTACATTTGTTATTTCTGATTTTGGACTTCTTGCCTTTATTATTATTTATTAATAAAACTCAGGCATCCAAATGATTTTGTTATACAATATTTATTGATATCACTGCTCATTTCCAAATTACCATGATTCTAAAATATACAAATAGTATAGAAATTTGCACAATATGAAGCATAGAACAGATTTGAATATTTCTGTTATCTTATTAATATATCATAATAAAAAATATTTTTAATAATAGTTGAATGACAATTCAAAAAAATGCATATTTTTTTTTACAATTCATTCAAAACATGACTATTGTGAGTATCTCTAATAATTGGCATGATTGCATTGTATTTAGTTGTGGATTTGCATTAAAAATTGTGTTCACAGAGGGCAATAATATTATATAGTTATATAAGTTATTACCAATATCTTTGGAATGCTGTTATGTCCCTCACACCTTAAAGCTATATGAATTTGAATTAAAAAAATGCTTTTGCACATGCTTATAAGAGACAAGATGTTCCAGTTATCTAGCTGCTCTTGTTTGTTGTATTGTGTATACTGATATGAGGTATTGTTTTTTAAGTATTTATTGCCTGGTCACCATCTGAATTATCGTTTTATAAACAGGTGACATATGACATATGTTACATGTAAAAGAAAATGTAAGATTCTGGATACATGTTGATTCTTATGATTAAATATATATTAAGGATTTGCATTTTTTGTAGTAGATAAGAAAAAAACAATTTATAATAGTTAAAATATGAATAATATACCTAAGATACATTTATCAAAATAGAATTGTGATTTGGATGTCTGATTTTTTACTCAAATGATGGAGTATTAATTTTGGAGTTCAGAGTGGTTTAATAGCAGTTCCTATGTTCTTGCTTGATAGATACTTGTGTGGATTGAAGTGTTGTCATATGTGCTGGTTTTAATGAAACTGGAGTTAGGCTTGCACTGAGCTGACAAGGGTATGATGAGATGGAATGTGTCATGGCAAATAATATTAGTGGACCACTGTGCATTTTGAAAAGATGGGAGTATAGGTCAACTTCTAGTCTGAACACTGTAGAATTTTGTTACAGGTTGGTGTTTTGCATAAGAAGTGACCAAGTAATGGCATTTATGTGTGACTGATCAATTTTCTTTCCTTAACTGCTGCAGTTTGTTTGAAAAAGTAGATGGATGGCATCTCATGTTATTCCCAAGGCCAAAGGTACAGTTTGTGCATCAGACAGTATACAATAAAAATTTGGCTGAATAATCAGTAGTGATAGACTGTCCTTGATATGAGTTGTTAATAGTTTAGAATGAGATGCCAATTTATCTAAAGTTATTTATCATGGTGTTACAGGTATCTTCTAGTGCTGGTTAGGTGTAGAACATTTGGTGGTGAGTCTCTTTGGATACATAAACATAAGTACATAATATATATGCGTACAGTCATTAATAATAAAATGTGAGGTAAGTGAGGCAAGGAGATTAAGCATAAATATGAATTCAAAATACTTAAGTTTTAGTAACTATTTCTTAAAGTTATATAGGAGTTGCTGGTTGTTAATGTCTAGCATTGGGTGAGAAGATTAAGTAAATGATTAGAATATAGTATACTGTGGATTTTCCAGTATGTGTATTTGTCATTTGCCTAGAGAGATATTTGGACTGATGAGTGTTGAATATGATTGACGAGTGATGACAGGTATTCAAGTGAGAGAGAGTGGTCAGTGATAATCATACTGAGCAGAAATTAAAGGTCTGGAAACTGTTTAATTGTCAATATCAGCACATTTACATTTTTCTGAATATGAAAAACAATATTGTAAAGACAGGTCCATTATTGATGAGAAAATGCCTGAGGCACATGGAAGATATCATTGTCTTTCTGCACAATAAAACCTTGGTACCAAGAGAGGAAATTGCAGAAGTCAAAACTTTTTAAAAATTTGTAATAGGGGAGTAGTTGGTGATTTTGGTGATAAAGAAACTGAATAGTTGCATTTTGGAGTAGAGGGGGAAATATGCCTTGGAAAGGAATGTGGTAATACATACTGCATCTTCTTTAAGATTGTTCTGAATTTTTGCTTCATTGCATTGGTCTTCATATAAAAGGGAAAACCAAGAATGTTGTTTGGCTTTCTGAAATATATTGATATAGGTGGCAGTTTTATTGGGATTGAACTTCAATTTAAAGTTTGTCAGTAAATGAATATTTTATCTATTCCTAGCAGATGACAAAAAGAAAAAATTCTCATACCTAGAAATTGAAACACCAGAAATAAAGCTTTTTTTTATTTTTTAACTAAAAAGCTCTGTTGTAGGTACGGAAGAGTGCCATTGCTAATGTAAATGTAAGTGTGTAATTGCTATATTAAAAATTATGAATCTCTGAAATACATCCTATGGTAAATTCATTTTTAAATTCTGTGTTATTTGAACAACTTTTTTATAATACATTTACTTTAGTAAATTACTGAGAAAAAACATTCGATGATTTAAGATGTCTTAATATTGTGTCCTACATTTATATTCTACAAAAAATATGATTTCACATAATAATACAATAAAAGAATTATAAAATATTAAATGTGTTTTTGTCTAAGACGCACAAATAAAATCCACCAAACATAATATTTATGTTAGCATTCACTTCTTTATAGTTGTAAAACTTTTTTATAAATCTCAAAAGCTAACTAACATGGTAATTTAACCATTTTGGGTTTATTAAAAAATACATTAATAGAAAAACATTTATAATGTAAAGTATATTTGCATCATTTTTTTTATTGATAAATTCGATACAAAATGCACACTAAAGTTTATGAAGTAACTGTAAAACTAAAAAGTTGTACTAAATTAGGATTAAGTGCAATTATGAAGCAGATAGTTTAATATGTTAAGTGCAAGTAAAATATCATATAACCTTATCTTTACTCAATTGCTTAGATATTATATCTAATCATGCTGTGATAAAAATAGTCACGGAAACGCTATTCAATAAAAATTTCATAAATCTTACTTTTTAAAATAGCGTTTGGATATATTTATTCTGGTATTTTTATTTGGAGTGTTTGTAATTCTAAATCTGTTTATAATTTATTATAAATAACTATTTTTTTATTCGATGTCTCAAACTTCATATTATTGATGATTTAATATTAAATACGCTTAACGTATACAGTGAAATTAAATTCAACGATTATATTAATATTTCTTAAGGCTAAGCGCTTTCAGAGCTTACAGTCATATTCATAGCCTTTTAACGTAGTAATTTATGCAAATCTATGCAAGCTTATTTATATTGTCCATCTCTTTGAAATGGAAAAGCATGTGTCTCTCCTGTTTATTGCTTTTAAATCTCTTGATATATACCATGCTTCTTTCACTTTCCTTTTGATGTCATTTCTTTCAGTTGTGATTATCCTAGCATTTGCAGGTTCGAATTCATGATTAGCCTCTATTTGGTGGTCCACAAATACTGAGCTGCCTTCGTTTGTTCTTAATACTCTTTTATATAAGTATACGTTAAGCGTATTTAATATTACATTATTATCAATAGTGAAGAAAAATCGGAAATTACAATATTATTGATGATTGTAAAGCTTATAATTTTAATTATCCTTGGCATAGAAAACTTATAACTAGACCCTTCCGACTCTAGATATCTAAATATTTTTCGTTTGCGGATAAAATAAGAAATATATACTTAAATCTTCACTCCCTGACAAGTGAAGGTTTGATGAGTAATACCACCTTATATAATTAATTATTAAAAAAAAAAACAACTAATGACTTTTCTGCTTATATAAATTAATTAACCCAGATTCTCTCTGAATTTACTCTTACTAGAAATTGTTTTTTACTTTTTCTTACTAGAAACTCAAAATTTTTTTTTTGCTTTATGGTTTTCTTTTTAGACTGCTTATATAGTTATCTTTTTTCTTCTAATTATACATCAATGCAACATATTTCATTTTTTTAATATTCGATAATTATATTTTTTCTGTTACTGTTTGAGTCCAAAAAAAAATTACCTGTATAGTTTGTTTTGTCCACCACACATTGAAAAATAAACTTATTTAAGAATAGAAAAAATAAGACAATACTGACTTGCCAATTTCTGTGTGGTGAGAGATTATTATTATCTAACTTGTTACCTAAAATCAATCTCAAACCCGTTGAATTTTTACATGGTTTGTAGATTAAATCTGCTTTTGAACCTTTTAATCTTTTTTTTTTCCTAAAAATTTATATTTTTTATAAGTTAATTAAAATCAATATATAATTAAAATTTCATCATATAAAGTCAAAAATAATTTGACATATCTTGAAAATTGATTTTAAAAAACAGGTTGACTTTTATAGAATATTATTAAGGATATAGATAAAAAGACATTATTTGAACAAAAAAGAGCAATCCGTGTATTATTTAATTTTCTTTTTTAAAAAATAATGCTAAGAGTCAATTAAATTTACAATATAATGAGAAAAAAAAAATCTTATATGGAAAATTAATTATTTGAAAAGATAAAAAAAAAATCTGCATTTTTTTAAATCTGTAAATTCAAAGAAAGCTGTTTAATATGATTTGGCTTATTACAGATCATAGTTATTATAATTTAGAATTTAAGACCAACATCACATATATTATGCTAAAAAACTAAGTTGGTTAAGTATTAATATCACAATAAAGTCCTAGTTCCTGTATAGGTATATCATCATCATTATTATCATTTTCAATCATTATCAATAAACTTCAGGATGTAAGTCTTTCCAACTTTAATACTTTTTTTTCTAATGGTTAGTCTCTCTTCTTCACATCAGACTAACATCCTTACTTATTCCATCCACCTATCTTACATATAGTGTCTATCTAAATCTTTTCAAATACCTTGGAATCCAGATTACAATTTCAACTGAATATTTATCTTTTCTAAAAATATGCCTAACCTTTCCCCACTTCAGCCTCTTGTTTCAATAATGCCAGTAAGACCTGTTTACTCTCCCATATTTTTCTATATTTCATTAAGTAGTCTGAAGCCTCTGTCTTTTTCTTCTGTTAAGGGTTCATGCATTATTGATAAATAGGAACTAATAAACACATTTAATTAAAAAAATTCCTCTTCAAATAAATAGATAATTTTTTCTTTTAATATTAAATTATTTCTATCAAAACTGTTCCATCCAAATTTAATACTATGATTAATTTCATTTATGTTTTCATTCGTTATTATCAATCTTTATTTTTGTTTTTCAGAAAATCCATTAACTATTGCTTTAATTTTTTAACATTTATCTTTACTTCTATTTTCTTACTGTCACCTGATGACTCTGAAGTTCTGAAGTATTATTAGGAAAGTCAATTATATCATCTTCAAAATCTAGATAATCCCCATTTACTTTTATTACTTCAGCTTTCCATTTTAGTCTACAAAATACTTCTTGTAAAACTGCTATAAAATGTTTTGTAATATAAAGTCACTCTGATGTATATCCATCTCTATGGTAATCTTTTTAATATGACTATGTAATCTAATCATTGTTGTATCATATTTTGCAGATTATGATATTAACTTCAATCTATATTTTGATTACCTAACTCCTTAGATCACTGAAGAAATGTAAATCGAATCTAATACCTTTATATAATTTATAAATACAAAGCATAATGACAATTATGGCAATTCCTAGTCATTGGTCCTTTCGATATATTCTCTCAATATTTAGATGTAATCCGCTGTACTAAAACCATTTTTAAATTCAACTTGTTTTTTTTTTGTTCATTAAACTATAAAATTTACTGTAGATGATTTCTAATGATTTTGGTTAAAAATTGTATAGAACTGACAAAAGATTGTTAGGTTTGTAATTTCCAATATCTACTTTATGTTTTTAAACATGAATGTTTATTAAAATGAATTCTTTCAATCATCTACATGTGCATTGTTTAGGTATTTGGTATATAATATTGCCCACAATTTTTCTATTTCTTCCTTTGCTTTATTAAGATATTGATTATAATTCCATCAGTTATTTGGATCTTTTTTCTATTTTATAGGTTTAATTGTATGCCTCACATTTTCATTTAAAATGTTTGGCACATATGTGTGTAATGAAATATAATGAATTTAATTTTATAATAATCCAGATAAAATGTTAGCTCTATCCTAACTGTATAACAAATAATTAGAACAGACAATGGGATCTGAAAACAAATGTTCTAATGACAATATTATCTATCTCATATTAACCACACATAAAACTGTTTAATCTTAATCTATTTATAGCTATAAGTGTGATAAATGAGACACAACTCATAGTCCAAAATTTTTTAAGCATCCACATTTTCTCACAAAATTACATATTAATTTAAAGATTTCCTTGGACTTATCAATGTAAAAATTGAAATATAAAAAGTAAAATCATGTAATGATCTATATGTAATTTCAATCATAATATAATCAGACTGCAATCATTTGAGATTATTAATTCAGATGGTTTTATATGCATTATCAGTTTTAATAGGTTGTTGTCAGGTTATATTATAGATGAAATCCTAATTAGATAATTGCATCAAACAATTTTCATTATACTTCAATATTTTCATCTATAAATCTAGGAAAATATTTAGATATTATATAAACTATTTTCATGGACTCAAGAAGTAAACATTAATAATGAGAATTTTTTATATGTTAATATATAAAAAAAATTACATTGTTACTTAATCAAGTAATTAGAGCCGAAGCTGAGATATAAAAATGAATAATTAATTTTTTTTTGATTTTACAGCACCACTTTCTGTGAAATAAAGCCAGCCTCAAAATGATTTTGAAATATGGATTCTAACATATTTACATGTTGCTTCACAGAGGGCGTTGCTGAATTTTTTAACCATGTGGGTTGATTTAATATTTGGATTTTCATTTCACTTTAGTATTATCACTAGGATTAGTTTTATATAGGTGTGTGTATGTAAAATGAATATTTTGATGGGTAAAATATGCTAAATAAATCATATTTTTGGAAGCATCCATGTTTAATAAAATAAAATTAAAGTAAAAATACTAACATTTTGACAAGATAACACTTGCTGTCAACAGAATAAAGTAATAACATAATTGTTGTAGGGATAATAATTGTGCCAGGTGGTTTCTGAAAAGTTTGGCTTATGTGTTGATGGTTTTCATTCATTTATGTGTTGGTAGTTTTCATTCATTTGTGTGAGAAAATTCTTCTATGTAGATGATAATTTTAATGTTTCATCACATTTGTTCACTTGTTTTTTTTATTTTTATTTTTATAGATTTCCTAAATACTTTTTGATGGTAATTGTTACTTGTGGATATGTTTTTTTTGTATTTCAATAGTCTATTAATGGTTATAAAAGAAGATTGTCCTTTTACCTGTACTTCATTATTCAGACTTATATTTGTTTCATAAGGGGGTGCTGCTGAAATTAATGTAACATTTGGTTATAGAGATATATTATACTTAAATTTCAATTAGCAATATGCAACTAGTTTTATATATTTGTGTTTAAATGTTTGTATTCATCTTGGTTGTATATGTAATTGAAAATATGTTTGTTTATTAGTTATTTAAATCTTTCTTAATTTAGTTTGTGCTTTTTGTTTACATAAGTCTGAATTTTAATATATTTACCAATTTTATGGCTTATAGGTAAGAAATGGTTATCCTTTTTATCTGTATTGTTTTGTTCAGACTTTGGTTTGTATAACAAGAAAATAGTGCAGAAACTAATATAATATTTGGTGTTATATATATATAATTAAAATCAGTCAATACTTAGTATCAATAATAATCAACAAACTCAATCTGTTGTCAAGACAACTAAAAAATTAAAGGTAAAAAAATCATTGAACATATCACTTAATTCTTCAGCATCCCCTCAAAAAGAAATAGAGTTTTAAAAATAGTTTTCTGATGAGTTTTTAATCCCTCCAAGCAATACATGTATATATAGTCTCTGTTTTTGTCTACCTGGCTAGGTTTCCATGTATCTATCATCTGTGCATCTATTTACCTATCTGTCTGTCTGCCTTCCTATATATCTAACTACTTATCTATAACCTATCTGCCTATATATCTATCTATATGTAGGTCAAATTATTTATAAATGCACTCTTCCGACCATCTATTTATCTATATGTATGCTAAAATAGTATTAAATCATCAAAATGCCATCTACCATGTTTTTTTAAACATTATTATAAACATTTCCACATGATAAAATTTCTACAGAATGTTTTTACATCACATGCCCTAGAAAATATTGATTTAACTTTTTTTATCATGTACAAACATGTGGAATAAAATCAGAAAATATATTAGACAATGCTTTGATGATTTTATTTAGCTTTATTAATCTTATAATTACAGTTCCATTTAATTGTTTTTTTTTTTCAAAATAATCTTTATTTGCGCAAAAAGTAAAATATACATTGTAATATAGAGTTCATGTTTACAATCATGTCTGATACATTAAAGAGTAATTAGTTATTAAATTAGATGATGAGTACAGGATTAAAAGTAAAATTTATGTTATGTTACTTATCAGGGGTGATCTAATTTGGCATATAAATCCCATGGCATGTAAAGTTTAAGTGTCATGAATGAATAATATACATGGTCATTTCTAAATATTTAATTGACTCCATGTTTGCTCAGCAAGACTAGGCAAGCATGTTCTTAGATCACTTTCTTTAGCTTTATATAATAACTTTAAGAAAATGTCCTCAATAGGACCGGCCAACTCTCTATTAAATAATACCTTACATCTAACCTTCCATATGATAAAATTTATGAAAGTGGCCAAGCAGATGTAGCCAAAATTTTCACTTTTGAATGCATCATTAAGGTAGACATTTGAAGAATTGTATCCTCTAATTCTCTGTAGAGCAATATTTCGTAACCGAGTCCACCATTCACATTGATAGAGTACATGTTCAATGTACTCATCAAATCTTCTACAAAGAGTACACACTGTATCAATGTTGTGTCCACTCTGATTACACAGAAATATCCCAGTAGGCAAGGCTCCAAGGTTGACCTTAACCAAAAAATCCACAAACTTTGGTTCCAATTTCAGGAACTTATCAGCCTTATGAGGCGAGAGATTCAACTGGGAGGATTATCTGTCCTAGATTTACCAGAGTGAACTAATTGATAAGAATTCCAGTATGATATTTTTTCATCAAACATGGAGCTAGAGCTTTTGATACTATTAAAGACAATAGTTAATTGTTGTTGCATCCAGATATTTTTATGAGGGGGTGCACGATCAGTGGAGTTTATTTTTTCAAAAGGTAAGGGACTTTCTATATTTGCATTGTCTTTGAAAATTTTAACAAGGATATTGTAAGTCCTCTGTATCAGAAAAATTTTAATCGAGTGCAGTCCTAAACCATTAAGATATCTTGGTTTTTGCAAAATATTAAGACTTATTGCTGGTGTCTTCCCTCCCCAGCACAGCTTTCTACATAGAGATTCACCCTTGCAGATGAAACAAATTGTTGGTGAAAAACCAGCTAGATAATAAATAAGTTTTGGTAAAATCACAGAATTAAGGAGTGCAACCTTTCCAAACAGAGAAAGATAAATTTTAGATAGTGAATTAACAGTCTTTTCAATCTTTAAAATTAATGAATTTTCAAGTTCTTTTCTCATGACTGCTGGAGAAGAAGCAATACTAAAACCAAGAAATTTGTGTGGGGGAGCTTTTAGTCTACCAGATATTTGCTTCCCTGTCAGAATGGACCACATTGCCAACTTTGCTTCATTAATTGCCAGGCCAAATTCACATGCAAATTTGTGTAGGAGTTCCTCAAGTCTAGAGAACTCATCCTGAGATGAGAGAAACACAACCACATCATCCATATAGGGAATATGGCATATGTTCCTTCTCAATAAAGTAATATAAATCCCAGGAAGGAAAGACTCGATGCTCAACAGCAATGGGTTCACATAGACTGTGAAGAGTAGTGCACTTAGTGGTGAGCCCTGAGGCTTGGATACACAAGGCCAAAAGCCAGGAGCAACTCTTCCATCAAGTGAGAGAAACACCTCTCTGTTAAGGAGAAGGTTCTTAATCATCTGAAGATATTCCAGAGGCACTTAGAGTTCCCCCATTACACCAAATAGCACATCAATCCTGACACAATCAAAGGCTCTGAAAAAGTCAAGTTGAACTGCAACTGACCGGGGCATCCTTTTCCTGCAAACATGATCAACTAGAAGTCGAAATTGACTGACAGCATCAGCAGTAGAGCTCTCTTTCTTTGCAAACTTTTAGGTTGATAATTTTCCAATAATGTTTGTTTGCATATCCTCTCTAATAAGGCCCTCAATGGTTTTAATAAGCAATGGCACCATAGAGATAGGCCGAAGATTATCAAGATTTTTTTTACCCTCAGGTTTTTTAACATGCAGGACCATGCTTATTGACAAAGCCCAATAATTTCTTGGCAGCCACTAGCCAAGAAGTCTACCATTTTTTTAATAATGGGGACTGAAAATGCACATAAATGAAGTAATAAAATTTTTAGTATTCCATGTAATCCAGGGTGAGTTATGTCAGGGAATGATGAAAAGGATTCTTGCTTCAGTAATTTTGTGTTGATCAGAATGTTCATAAACAAAACATTTCCTGACAAAAAAAATGCCAAGTGGTTGGAATTTTTTTGCATAATATTCCCGAATTCTGAGAAGCATGGAAGAACCTGTATAGCAGTTGCCTTGTATCTCAATGGAACTAGGTGCCTTTGATCTTCTGCTAGAACCAAGGGCCTATCTCATGTACCCCCTAGTCCAGCAATGTTGGTAATGAAGATATTGTTTGGCCCTTTTAATTGATAAGTACTCAGCAATGGCCTTTTCTTTAGCCTTGTATTTGGATTTTAAATTTAAAATGTTAGGAATATTTTGTGCTTCATATGAAATATTTGTGAGATCACATGCTATGGAGTCCAGCTCATTGAGAAGAATAACTGGACCTTTAGTTTTAGCAGTACAAGAATTTATTAGCATTGTTAGGGTCTCAATAAAAGTCTTCCATGCATCTACCACAGGGAGAGTTAAAATTTTTGTTCTATGGAAAATGATATAAGCTTCAGAGATCAGTTTAATAGTGGCACTAAACTTTGTAAGCATGCGAATAGTCCTTGGCATCTCAATTATAGGTTGTAGAATGTTTCTTGGGATTATTTTAATCTTCAGAGCATAATTGTTATTATATTAATGTGTGCTATAATGATTTATATTATGTAATAATGTTATGGAATTTTCTTGATAAATTCTTGAAATTTTTTCAGAAAACAGCCAACAATCTAATTTTTAAAACACTACTAGAGACAGTATTTTGAAAAATTGTCATATTTAGCAGTATATGTTTATTTGTAAACAGTTAATCCAAATATTTTTTAATAAATCAAAAATTGATATATTCACTTTGTAGATGAAGTACATGTTTTATTTTTAATAGTATATATTATTCCAATGTCTGCAAGGTCCTGATTTAAATTTGGAAATTAGTTAAGCCACTTAAAATTTGAGATCCCTATGCTATAACTTATTTATCTTTTATTTAAAACTATCACTTTTGGATTATTTCTAAAGGAAGGTTTATAATTAAACAGTGGATTATTATGATTAAAAATTAACATTTAATAGCATACCATTATCATGCTATCATATCTCTCTCTGCGTGTGTATATATATATATATATATATATATATATATATATACAGAGTTACCAGAGTATATATATATATATATATATATATATAAACTCTGGTATTAAAGCTCAGAATATTAACAAGTTATTCCAAGTATTAAAATGATTTGTGTTTTTGAAAGAGATTCTAAAATTTGAAATTTGGATAAATGATATCCTAAAACAATTCATATTTGTAAGAAATAAAACATAACTTGTCTTTTATTTCTAGCAATGGATTTTAATATACATATATGTTTCACAAACTTATGATGTTTCTTCTGTAAATAGTATTTTTTTATATAGAAACATCTAGCAAGTCTATTCCTACAGACGATTATGTGCTGGAAATAGTAAATAGAAAATTAATCATGTAATTAATATTTAAATCAAAGAAAATTGTAAATGAAAAGTAAATACCTAAATTTAAGAACTTTATACAACTTTTTATTACATATTTATAATTCTTTTCTAATGTTTGGCAGATATGTAAAAAAAGGAGACAAGTTTAGATAAATTGCTAAAAGTGTAAAATTACATTACTTTTGAAAAATAATTATCAAACTGATATTACATTGCTTTCTGAAATAATAAATTACAGCAAATTATGTAAGTTGTTTTTTAATGAGTTGATATTTTAGAGGTAGTTTAATTATTATAATATTATGTTTCTCCAAAATAATACATTAATTATCTATTATTATGAAATATATAATAACATATAATTAACTATTAGGTAAATATTTAATTT
This sequence comes from Epiperipatus broadwayi, assembly GCA_028023455.1. Taxonomy (NCBI): domain Eukaryota; kingdom Metazoa; phylum Onychophora; class Udeonychophora; order Euonychophora; family Peripatidae; genus Epiperipatus; species Epiperipatus broadwayi. The sequence continues at coordinate 2,511,839 of JAQFVV010012546.1, forward strand.
TAGCATGTATATATATATAAATATAGAATTTTATATATGTTATCTTAAAAATACATTTTTGTGAATACTTAATATAAGTGATAAAGATATATTCAGTTCTCCATAAATTTAATAACGAACACTGACTTTATCATGTATGATAATTTAATAAAGTAAATTATTTAGACATTTGTAGAACATGTATGATAATATAATAAAATAAATTGTCTAGGCAATTATAAAACACATGGATCTCTAGTTAAATAGTCAAAGGATTAGTCAGAGTGAAGCATATAACATTCATTTCCCTTAGGACTATAATTGCAACAGCATTCTTTGTTAATATTTAAAGATGATAACATATATTTCAAAATGTGAAAGATATAGCACTGTTCTTCACAATTTATACTATGTTTAAATGAGGAGCATGTAAAAACATATACGAGATTGATGATGTGAATCATATTATAACAATATTACTGTTATTATAATAAATAAATAATGTAATTTCCTAATTTATATTAGCAAATAATTATAATAAATGAAGGGTTAAAATTTTAACTGATATATAGATTAAGAAATAAAAACCTTTAAATTGTCTACTATTGTTCAAATATTCTTCTAATTATTCCACTTTAATAAACAGTGAAGACGGATTTGGACTCATAATAAAAAAATATGCATATTATAAACAAAAACACAGAAAATAATATAGATATGTTTATTAGAATTAATAAAAGGAAGTTCAAAGTACAATATATAGTAGAAACAATGATTCATATTTTTGTAAAAACTAAAGAAGCCAAAATTTCAATAGAAAAGTAATAGTAAAAGAACTATCAAACATTACATCATATTGTATAAGATTGAGATGAAAAGATAAGGTTTATAAAGTTTTCTGAAATAATATGAAGAAAAGCTATTGAGTAGAGATAATGGATTTAACTCAGACTTTGATCATTAAATGAATTATCAATAGTAAAAGTTAATGCTGATGTATGCCATACCCCTATTTATCTAACATAAAATAAACTTTTTTTAATTCATCATTGTCATTAACTGTAAAATATGGTTTAACTTTTAAATTACAATATTCTCAATCCTAGGATTTAGGTGCATGCATGTTTTAAATTTATCATAAATTTTATTATTATTTGTTTAATAAAAAACATAGACTATGTAGCTATTTTCCTCGTGTTATTTGGAAAATAAATATCAGACCAAAAGCTAGATTATACAATGATGTTGGAAGCCATCTATAGTTTATTAAATCTAATAAGTTATCATTTAGAAGGTTTTTAGAAAAGCTTGATCCTGTGGTCTATTGCAATTATTCACACTCATTCAATTTACAGATGTGGAAATTTTATTCTCAAGTATGCCTGATCTTTATTAGATAGGCAACTGTTTTTTATTGTATAAAATATTTATACTCTTCAATTCTTTTAAATATAGACACATAATCTTCTTTGCATACTAATAAGGAATTTTTTACTTTATTTTTTTAAAAATGATTGTATATCTTTCAAAACATAAAAAAATAATAATTACATCTTAAAAAATGTTTCAGTCAATTTACTAAATAATTTACTTAAAAAAAAAAATAAAAAATACAGTTCTACTATGGTAGATGTTTAAAACAGCAAACATACCAAAGTACTCTTTTCTATGTGCCTGAAAGTTTGGCATTTATTTGTCCAATATATAATTAGTACTATTTCGATTGTGTGTGTGATTTTTTTAAAAATCATTATCATTGTTAATTGAGATTTCTTTTCAAATATATTTCAACATTTTGAATATTAATCATTATGAATTAATTGAGCTAGGACTTTTTTTTCATAGAGAACCAATACACCAGTAATATTTATGTTTTACAATTGGAAGACATTTAATTTCCATCATTATAAAAGATATTTTTAGGCAATTTTAACTCAGTAGTGAGAGTAACAGGCTCAATAATTCAAGATTCATTGATTAATTTCAAGCACAGAAAGATTTTCTAAAACAAATATTTATATATTCAATTGACTGAAATTCTACCTGTCATTTTAGAACTCAATTTCTATATGACCTTCCATGCAACTGATTATGGTAAAAAGCAAAACAATGTTTAAATAGAGTATAATTTTTTTCTTCATTTTATGCTTTACTAAAACTTTGAATATACAAATTTAAAAATAATATATTTTTCCAGAAGTAATGAAAAAGATTATAACATTATTTGTGTATTAAATGTTTTAATTGTTTTGGAATATCTATTTGTTTGTTAAATTTTGATCTTTTTTAAGTTAGAATGAAATTTTAAAATGAAGTTCAATATATTTAAATTCAATAGAATTGTTTGAAAATTGATATATTATTAAGTTATAACATCTTAATCCATTTGAAATGCTTATCTTTTTAGTATGTCAATTAGTTTGATAGATATCGAACAGAGGGCAGAAAAAAAAAGCAAAATATTCAACAATTTCATGTTTTGCAGTTAACAATTATTTTTAGAATTTTCATTTGGTTTAAAAATGGTTTCAAGAGGGCATTTTCTTTTTTTTTCTTTTAATTTAATAACATTTTAAAAATAATTTAAAACTCTTAATGTATAAGTATTATTATGTAGTAGTAATAATAATACATTTTAACTTACAGCAGAAATATCTACTAATATATATACTAACTATCCAGTCAATTTAAAGTAAGATATAGTTTCACATTTTCAATAAATACACTAATGCTAAAAACTTAAAAATAAGAGATAATTATATATATAATACTAAAAAGAAATAAAATAATTGTTTCTTCAACCACAATTGGAGTATTTAGATTTAATTTAAAATAAAAACAAGAGGGATCCATAAATTAATTAAGACAATCCCCATTTTTTATAACAAGGGATTGACTTAACTAATTTCTGGATCCCCCATGCTTTTATTTTAAGTTAAATATAAGAACTTCAGTTGTAATTGAATAAACAATTTTTTTTAATGCACAGTCAATAAAAGCATTTAGTATAAAACATTTTTATCTCTATTACATATATTAAAGTTCTGTTATAAATCTTCATAATTTACTTGCTGCATGCTTGTTATAAAAATGTTCGCAACAAAAAAATGAACAGAAAGTATTGGTATTTTATGTTCTAAATCAAATATATGTTATTATGACACAACGTTTGCTTCAACAATACTTTAATATTAAGATTTTCCCATTGAAAATAATGATTCATTATTTAAAACAGGCACAACTCTCTATACGTATTGCCACTCATGCAAGCCAAAAAAAAATGGTGATCATGTGATGTTTATTGATTCATTATTTAATTGAATAATTTCAGTAAATCATTTTCATAAAGAAACATTAGGTAAAATAATAGTGATAATTTACAAAGTCTGTTCTCAAAAAATCATTGTCAACAAGAAATTTAGATATGACAATATTAGTTTTCATAATACTTAAAGCCAGTCAATTTCTTGTCAATAGTTAGGATTTCATTCTTTTTAAAAAAAATTAATTCAGTGAAGTGTAGGAAATTTAGAATACTTAGCTTTTTTGTAACTAAGATGCTGTTGTGGATCTTCAGTAAACAGTTTTTGAATAGATTAGATACTTTTTAATTGAAGATTTGGAAATGGTGTGACAATATGAAAATCAATTGAAGTATTGAGAAGTATATATATAAATACTTGGTTAGGTATATAAAAAATCAATGGATAGTGGGAGGTAGATTAAATGGATAGATAGAAATATTTAAAGAAATATGAATATAGTAGATAGATAGTGGTATAATGATATATAGATAGATAGAAGAAAGAGAGGAGTGATAAAAATATTAAAAAAATATATTTTTAATTATTGATATGAAAGATGTGTTTTTGCACCAGAAGGTATACCCAAATTTTAATGATTTTTATATAGAAAATAAGTGAAGGTATAAAATAGTAGTGTTATTTATCTGTTATTTTATTTTATACATATTTAAGTGAATTGTTAAATGAATGCTCTTTGGATAAAATGAAATTAGAATTCAGAACAAGAGGTTTAATTGTGTTAAATTTGCAGAGTGTGAGGATGAGCATTATAAAATATGTAAAATTGACAAAGGTTTTAGAAAGTTTGTTTTAGAAAGTTTGTGATGAAAATAAATGCAAATATATAAAATAGTGAAAATAAATATAAAGAAAAAAAACTCTGAACAGCAATATATATATATATTAGTAAATGGAATCTTCATTATATAAATGAAATTAAATCCACAGCCAAGGTTATATTGATGTGAAACCACCAATAAGACTAGTTCTGCAAGTTGAAAAAAACAATAAAAAATATGTCCAAGTTACTACTAAATAAAAGGAGGCATCTTTTGATTAGGCACTCATGTTAAAAATATGATGGTCTGGGGTTGAGGATATTCTCAAAGCTTGTTAAGAGCTTGTTTTGTGAGCTCTATTCATTTATTTATCCTTTATCAGGATGTAATTACTATTTATTGTTAATAAAATTTTTGTTGAAATGATGTATTACATTTGTAAATATGAGCTTTATTAAAATTAAGTCATGTGATATCTGACTTGATTTTTTTTTAAATAAGACTTTGACTTAATTTATGTAATGGAGATAAAATTTATTAATTAATTTACATGCATATTGACCATAATAATTATTAACTGTTAAAAATATTAAATTTATATATATATATACTGTAATGGAATGTATCTTTATATGATCTCAAATGAAAATAAACATATGAACTTTTGCAACAATAATCATTAGTTAACCAAACCCCTAACTTTGAGGTGCCAAATGTAATGGACAATTCGTCCCTATGTAATGGAACATACTTTTACTCCATTATACCAATCATCAGTTAACTGGGACCTACAGTTTGTGGTGCCAAATGTAATGGACAATATATCATATAAACATATTATACATCAAATGTAATGGAACGTCAATATGTTAGAAGAAAATAATGCTTCAAACATTGGATGACAAATGTAATGGAATATATGTACTCTAAATGAAGCCAATTGTTGAGAAAGCCTAATATAATAAATTGTATAATTTAAATGAAGAAAGTTAAAATTATCCCAGTTATATTTAAATAAATTGTTTATATGCCCTTCCAACTAGCTATACATGAAATAAATCTAAAATCATACAGAGCAATGAGATCTATCATTATAATTTATTCTTAAGGTTGATATAACTAACTATTCAAATATATATATCAGAAACAAAGGGAATTCTATTAAATCCAATATACATATCCAATAAGTAAATTTATGTATATCTAAACATATCAATGAATAATAATATGTGTAAGTGACCTAAAGATTAAATAATAAGTGAAATACGAAGTTATCCTTTATTAAATTGTGAATTCAATTAATTTCATAATGACTCTGGCACTAAAAGAAAAATAAGAATAAAATATTAATACTTTTTCAAATAAATTACAAAAAGCATTACTTATAAAACAAATAGTACATCCTTTATTTCTATATTAATTTTAGGTAGTATAAGTGTTTTAAATAGTTTTTAAATACAAACCCAAATAATAAATATATGTATATACTTATTGTAAGTATATACATATATTTATTATTTGGGTTATCTGTGCTTAACAAGTACGTATTAATATAAATACAAATCCATATTTATATTTTTCAAATATTCAAAAATAAAAAAATAAAATATATATTATATACAGCAAATATATATAAACTATTGTTTTGGTCTGCATAAGAATTATCATAAGAAGTTAAAAAAAATGAAAATAGATAAATTAATAATAAAAAAAAATTTATAATAAAATTTTGCGAATATAAATTTCACTTATTAAAATATACATAACAACACATATGCAACCCAAACCTATATGTTATTCTTTAAGATTTTAAATTACTTAAATGTTAATTTTGACACCTGTTAAACATTTATTGCTGTTAGAAAACAAGACGCTTGAATTGAATATTTATAAAAACGTTATATTTTTATAATGAAAAATAAAAGTAAAAAAAAAAAAGAATATCGATCTCAAAAGTATATATATAAACATATATATTAATAAAGTTTTTTACTACCTTTCAAAGTTCAACTTAATCCGCTGTATTATTCCTTTATCCGTTTAATATTAGAATGCATTCTATCTAAAGTTAAATTGAAGAAATACCATGTTAGAAGAAATTATTGTTTTCCAAATGCACATATATATATTTCACTTTTTTTTTTAAAATTTCTCTCCTTAAAAAAAATAATAATAATTATTGACATGTTGAATCCAATGTATTAATTACTTTTAGTTACCTCCAGATTATTATTAGATTGACCATTATAGATTCCAGATAGCTAAATCAAATTTCGGCTTCAGACACGTTGAAATTCATTTGTTAAAATTTGCTTAGTTTTCGTCTTTAAACTGCCTTGGAATAAATGAAAGAAAATGGAGCAGCCCTTGGCTGCGATATATATATATTAGCCAGTCATGATTTATGTATTTTTTTACAGAAATTTATCCTATTCCACTATTCTTAAGAATGGCAATTTCAAAGAAACAAATTTTTATCCTTCAGTTTGTTTAATCACTATCTTAATAATAATAATGGCTTCTTTTTTTTTGTTGTTGTTCCCACGTGCTGGCAAACGCCGTTTTTAAAACCATTGTAACACATGTTTTCTTTTTAAAACGATGAACATTAATTAAATAAAAATATCAATCATATATAAAAACAATTACATTGAAAAATTATTTGACAGCTTTAAAAATATATATATACATAAATAATAATATTGCATTTTTTTAATAATCACTACAAATAAAATAATTTTTTTTGTATATAATCAACAATTTCTATGTCTTTATTTATTTATAATAATTAAATATTCAAAGCGATGTACTATCAACATATAAATAAAATAATAACTTCAAACAATAACTATAACTAATAACCATAAACAATAATAATACTTCATATGTAAACATCAACTCAAAGAGATTTTTTTTTAATAACAAATGATAATTTTTAAAATATAGATAGACTTATCAATATTTACAATATATATATATATATCAGATTAATACTTTTAAGTATTTGAAATTAGATAAATATTGATGAAAGCTATAAAAAATATTAAAAAATATTGCAAATGGTGAAATAGATTTTTAATAAGAATAGACGGTTTATTTATATGAGAGACTGAATGCAAATATAAGAAAAAAGCTTATTAAAAGTTTAGTTTAAGATTTATATCGAGTAGAAAAGTGAACAGTTCAAAACTGCAATATAAAAAATTTGGAGCACTATAGATATAAAATATGAAGAATGAAAAAAAAAAGTTGCAAAAGTAATATCAGAATTGTGAAAGTGTTGGAAAGAGTATATGAAAAAACTATTTATTAATGAATTATGAAAAAAATGAGAAATTGAATGAGGCGTGTATTGAGATTAAACTAATACTGAAAAAGATGTTGTTTTTTTTTTTAGTAAAGATACAATCGAAGACAAAATAAGTTTATTGATGATGTTAGAAAGTAAAATAAACTAATTACTTTTTAAAATAATTATTCCATCAACAAAATAAAAAAAAAATCATTTTTTTTACAAGGATTTTTTTTTTCCATTTTCTTTACTAACCTTGCAATTCGCTTGATATTTGTATTAATTAGATGAAAAGCTGAAGGTCAAAAAATGTTTAATCATATATAATAACACTACATCATTATTAATATTTTAAATAAATGTTATTAGTATAGTTAAAAGTAAATATTATCATTAGACATATATTCCCTCATATATGTGTATTAAATATAAAATAAAATATAAAACAATGACAATATAAAAGATATATGACATTCTTTACTATGTTTTGTAGAAAATAAAAACTATTAGAAAAAGTTTATGTAGAAAGTAATACATCTGATTTCAAGATTATCCAAAAATTAAACACACACACACATATATATATATACCATTTAAACAAATTGCCCAATGGTTAATATCAAATAAGATTTCTTAATTCTGTAGCTCATTAAAGTTTATGTTGAAAATGTAAAATTACCGTTCTAAAATAAATTATATTATTAATACGGAGGATGTAGAAAATTATCATTATAAACTGTTATTATTTGTCTAATGATTACTTTGTAAGAATATAAATATTTTATTACCTATCAAATCATAAATGAGATTTTAAATTGAAATTAACTTAGTAAAATGTTATAATGTTGTTAATTATTGTACTAATAATTCAAAGTGTTACTATTATTTTTTATGCTGCTATCTGCTTACATGACTCATTTCGAGAACACTGTATGATTGATATTGATATAAACTATGAAATACAAATATTTTACTTACTATTTCATAATTAGTTAAAAAAATAAAGGACGCTACTGCAGAAAAAATGACCAACACTAATGCAATGGTTTTATCCCTTCCTTATTTTTTTCATAGTGAATAAAATTTTTATAATAATATTTTATAAAGTTTTATTATTTCATATATATATATATATATTAATTTATGTTTTTTCACCTATAAAATTAAAGAAAATTTGAGAAAAATAATTTTCATTCAAAGAGCAGTGATACATTTATGTTCTTCATACTTTCTTTCTAAAGAGCTTTAGATTGGTCTATATAAATGAATTTAGGTAAAAGAGATAAGATGACTGTTCTTATCTTTTCAAAAGATTTATGCACAAACCTTCTGGCATCCTTTGATTATTTTGGCTTGCACTGAGTGGCACTACTGTATTTAGAGTCTTGCTTGTTTAAATGACAGTTATGAGCAAGCATAAGAAATGGTGATCATGTGATATATGTCTTTTGTGAAAATTAAAACATTTGATCACATGCTAAATGGAATTATTTTCACACTTTTTTGTCACTTTAATTTTCAAGTCCTACAATGAATATCATATGCAATGTAATACAATTGTAGGTTTACTAATATGTGGTAATGCAGATTTTTTAGTTATAATATTTACCTAAATGTTTCAGAATATTCTGGTCATTTTAATGTGAAATCAGCTTTCATTAGCAATTTTATGTACTGAATCAGAATACATATAAATAATAAAATTAAGATGTTATTAATGGATTTTCAATACAACATTGAAGAAAATAAAATTGTATTTTTTTTTTATATTATATATATTCTATTTTGTTCTCTCAAATATTCATTCAATTAAATTATGCAAAATCATATTTATAATAAATAAGAAATTATTTATATTTTAGAAATACCAATTTGTGAAATTTTAATATATCTATATTTATAAACAAGGCAAAACTTTCCATACAGTAGTGCCACCCTGTACCTCTGGGTGGCACTACTGTATGGAAAGTTTTGCCTTGTTTATAAACAATTATGTGCTAGTATAAGAGATGGTGATCATGTGATGCTTAATGGTTTATATCTATATTTACAAGTAAAATAATTTATATTTTAAATATACAAATGTTTTTATCATATGTAAAAGAGCTCCCTCCCATGCAATAATATTAGTTAATTAAAACAATGAGTTCATAATTTTGTTTAATAAAGGTCACAATAGAATATTAAAAATTATAATTATTACATTTTTATTTACATAATGACTATCCTGATTTTGGTGGTTACAATGTGATAAAAAACATTCAGTTGTAAGTGGATCAACTCTAACCAGTCTTGTTTTTTATACTTTGTATCATTTGGAATCTCAGTAATAGAATAATTTTTTGTATGTTTGTTATTTAGTCTAAGATCTTAATCATGTGATATAATCAGGTATCTAGGGATTTTAAGAATTTACCTTACATTTATTTAAGGGAACAAATTTTCATATGTTTAGTTAATAACTTTTTAGAAGCCATTACATATGACTGAACTTTCTTTTGTTTAATGGTGAATTATAATAAGACAAAAATTATACAGTTGGTTTTTTCCACTAGGATAGATTAAGAATTTGGTAGGCACTTTTCCAATCATGCAGTTACAAGTGAAGTCATGTACATGTTGCAATAATGCCATGTTAATAAAATGCATTCAATAATATCTTTACAAAAATTGTTTTTTTAACTAATTCCATTAGCAACAACTTGAAAAAAATACATGTTCTACAATTAGGAATTTAACCAGGATTTATTTAAGGGAAGAATTTAAAATTTTTATACATAGATTGTTTATTCGATAAATTTTTAGAATCCATTAACCCCCCCCCCCCTAGTTTTTATTTTGTTTGTTCATAGGGTATGTTGGATAACTAAAAAAACAAAAAACAAATCCAACACTTGGTTGCTTCACTCAATACATTTTTTTAGACTTTTTCAATAGTGCAGTCATGTAGGGGTTTTATTGCATCATAAAATTTGTTAAAAATTAAATATTTTGATGTGCAATAATATCTTTTTAAAAATTATGTTTTTTTACTTATTCTGTTTTGTTTAGATTTGCATAGTAGTGTAGATTAAGGATCAATTAAGAGTTTTTGCCTAGAGAACAAGTAAAAATGTAATACTGTATTAAAAAAAAACATAATATCATTATTAAAAATAAATCTATTTAATTTTATGGCTAAAAATGATAATACAGCATTATAAAAAAGCGAAAGCTAAAATTGCTAGTAAAAATACTTTACATAAGACAGAATCGATCCTAGGATAGTACATTCAGGAGTTGGATACTCTTAACCAAACTCTAAATTGAATGACATATGACCCATGTAAAATATTATTGATAAACCTAATTTGATCACATAGTGAATTACTGCAATTATGAGACATTTTAAAAATAAGCTTTAATTATTAAATTATTAATAATAATGTGTTATTTTTTGTATAAATTAGGATATATATATATATATATAATTTTCATGTGTCATAGCGTCAGCCGGGAAGTGAATTCACTAACCTGGGACAACTCCTTGTAAAGCAGCTATTGATGACCTCTTGACCACCAATGCTTGACAAATTAGGATATTTAAATACAAGTGATTGGGGAATATAAACATTTTTATTTACATATAAATTACTTATAGTGACTAAAGGGTGTTGGACTGTTTACTTTTGTGTAATGGTATAATATATATGTAGTATATTTTGAGGCTTGAGCAATTGTTACATGTCTATGTAAAAAAGTATTTTAAAAAAAGTTAAAAATGTATTCCACTTATATTTAAATAAAAAAATAACGTGTTTTAACAATGAAGTGATTCAGAAATGTAAGCATTTACATATAAGTTTTATTAATTATCGCTACAAAATGGCATCGGTCTGTTTGGGTTAATGCAACGATAAGTTTATGTGCAGAATTTTTCAAGATCGAGCCCGGAAATTTAAGCTCAAGCAATTGTCACAATAAGTTTAAGTACAGAAGTATTACACACATTTAAAGAAAAAAATATTTACATTCAGAACATATTTGTAACAATTCAGTGATTTGAAAGTGTACACAATTTCATTTGCATATAAATTTTAATAATTATTTTGGTGTCTTGGTACCTCCATGTTGAATCATCTTTGCGCCACACAACATGCACACCTGCACATCGTGGGCCTGGGTAGATACATTACATTACCACGATATGGAATTTGAATTTATTCTAGGTAGATTTTTTTTTTCGGTTTAAAAACTGGCCATTGATTTAAAAAAATAATTAGCACAAAAGACTGACAAGTTAACCACTTCAACATTGATCATTAAGCGATGGAAAAAGAAATTAAAAAATCTATAAAATGCTTCCAACCATAATTGGAAAGTCTATGACAAATATATTCTTGTTGATTATTCAACTAAGTGTGCATGTGGAGGACGGGGGGCGGGGTATTAAACACATATTTGCTTTGTAGAGAACTGTTTAAATATGAGTTTATCGCTTATCTTTTTTATGACTACACACAAATTGCATCTTAATGTAGAATTCTAGTAAACATTTTTTGAAATATCTTAAAAAATGAATTTTAAAAATTATGTCGTAAGTGTTGTTTTCTAAATAGTAAAAATAACTTAAAAATATAAAAAAAGTGTTACTGATACTAAAATTAATCATAAAAGAATAACATTTTTATATTTTTACAATGCATTTTATAAACGTGAATTTCTAATATTCTGTTTTTAGTTTAAGTAAGAAACAATGTTTTGAATAATTAAATATTAGAATTTTCTGCAATTTAAAAAATAAAAAATTGTTCTATCATTTTTTATTTTATTTCTTCCTTTAACATTTTTTTTTCTTTTTCATTTAATAAACAATAAAAAATCTTATATAATACACAATTGGATCTATATAATAATAAATATTCTATATATAAATGAAAATATAGTAAATAAATTCAATATGATTGACAAAATGTCCAGAAAAATTGATATATTTGTCTTACCAATATATCAGTCAATACATTTACCATGATACTTATTTAAGAATAGTTTTGATATACTGAACTTTGCTTACTTGAAATTGTAAAAAGTTTAAAATAATCTTATACAGATGTTATTTTGTCTGCACAAAATGCATAGCAGTAAACTTTTTAAATATCACATGACCACTATCTCCCATTCTTGCTCATAATTGTTGTTAAAATAGGCAAACTCTCTCCATACAGCAGTGCCACTCAAAGCAAGAAGACAGAGTAATCAATGGACACCAGAGGCTTGTGCATAAAATCCATATCTAGTACCTACTCATCCAATATCCCAAAAATAGTTTCTGGCTTGTGGTCTTTGTTAGTGAAGAGCTTTGGATCTGAGAGCACTGCACCTAGGTCTTGGTATCTAATGCAACTCTCCCTCAGCCACCATTTATCTTTATTTAACTACAAAACTATGAGAATAAAATTGAAAACAATATTTTCAATCTAAGCTCAATAGCTTATATAGTCATATGGGTCTGAACCCAGTTCAGTACCCATACATTTTGGTGTCTTTGGTTCTTTAACAACCATAGCCAGCACTATCCTATTAGGCAGGATTGGTGTTAAACCACTAAACATAACATGATCACTAGTTCTTATGTTAGCACATTACTGTTATTAAAACAGGCAAAACTCTCCATACAGTTGTACCACTCAATACCAACTAGAGTAGTCAATGGATTCCAGAAGGCTTATGCATAAAATCCCTACCTACTGCATACTCATCTAATATCCCAGACTAGTTTCTGGCTTGTGGCTGCTGGAGGATTGCATTAGATCCCAAGATCTAGGTGCAGTGCTCTCAGGTCCAAAGCTTCTCACTGATGAAGGCAACAAGCCAGAAACTAGTCTGGGGATATTGGATGAGTAGGCACTAGATAGGGATTTTATGTATAAGTCTTCTGGTATCCATTGATTACTCTGGTTGGCACTGAGTGACACTAATGTATGGAGAGTTTTGCCTGTTTTAATAACAGTAATATGCTAGCATAAGAAATAGTGATCATGTGATGTTTAGTAATTCTGTGTTTTTATTATGTTTTTCTTTTTCTTTTAGTTAGTTCGTATATTTATTATTTTCATGGATCATTATATAACATTTGTAGTACAGGCTTATTAAATTCAGTCACATCATGTATGACTTGATTTCCTTGAAAGTATAGTTTTGCTTTTGAGGCTTTGGCAATGTTACATTGCTAAAGTTATTAATATTTAGGGCATCTGAACTTTGTTCAGTCCCATTTGGCTATATGAGTTAGATGGATGGATTTGAAGACATAGCTATATCTGAAAATTTCACATTTTTTACTTAATAGTTAAATGTTAGATAAATGCTGGGCTTGAGCTGGAATTTTTAGATCTAATATCCGAATGTCCTCGCACTTCACTGATGATAGCCAGCAACTAGAAAACGCTATGGGAATAGGGATATTCACAAAAGCTTGTTAAAAGCTATTCATGCACATTATAAAACATTTGTAGTACAGGCTTATTAAATTAAGTCGTGATGTATGACTTGATTTCCTCACAAATATATATATATATATGCTATTTTAATGGATGTTTAGAGTTTTGTATTTATAATTATTTAATCAAAAAATTCTTTACATAGGTCTTACCAATCAAAGTTAATCACCTATGGCCAAGTTAGAAAGAAAATAAAACTATTTGGCTATTGTAATCAAAACCTATTACAGCAATTATATTTTTATTTACAAATAATTTTTCACATTTTTTGTCGTAAAAATGTATACATACTTATAATATTTATGCAATTAAATGATAGTGTTTGCAGGTAAACTAAAGGTTTTGTTCAATTTACATGTGAAGAAAATAAGTAAATTCTCAATATAGCAAACCATATGAATCAAACCTACAATAACTTAGCTATTAGTCAGAGTCTCAAACTGGGATGAATTTACAATATTATCCAATACTATTGTCAATGATGAAAGTTTAGAAAGCTTAAATGTTATTTTACAATATTAGAAAAATAAGTGTTTTTCTTATTTGGAATAAGTACTAACATATTTTTATCTTATTTTTAAAATCTTAAAGTCAGAATAATATTTAATATTACTCTTATTAATAAATTGAAAATCTCATCCAGAGCAAAAGTAAATCTTAGTATAATTCAGTTAGCTTTTATTGTATCGTAATCCAAATAAAATCACCAATGAAAGAAACTATTGCATTAAATGTTTTGATTAAGATAAATCACGTGTGATGTAAGTGACTTTTATGATATACTATGTAATGTCAAAGTCGATATATTATTGTTTATTAAAACAGTAGTTTATTGAAATAATAATGTGAATAGATAGCACATATAGTTTTAATTACTAGATATACTGAGATTTTAATGCATTTCAAATAGAAATTATTATTTTGATATTAACTGAAACACAGGCTTCTTATATACCTGTGTCTATATATATATGTAATATATATTGATGTTTTAAATGGATTATGTTCTGTACATGTGGGGTTTAGATTGATCTTAGGTCAACATGGGTGTGACAAGAATCTCGGCCTCAGGGTGGCCTTTGAGCATTCCATCATCAGATTTTCAATTGGATGGATGGTTGAAGAGTTGGAGTGTGGAATAGATTGAAACCTGTCCATTAAAGTATGAGGATTGTCTATCTTAATATATATTTGAGCACTTATAGTATATATGTGTAGAGATGATAATCTGGACCAACTGATGATTGCTGGTTTAGCATGAAATACGTATATTGGTGATTATTTATCTTTTCAACATATATGTGTTTAAGTGTATCAGTATTATTAGATAGAGTGGAGAGTGATGGGTCATGCAAAAGTCTGTGCTCATATACCCTATTTTGATATTAGAAAAAGAAGAAAATTTTATTTATTTATTCTATCAGGTACACTTATTTTACAATAAGAGCTAAGAAATTTTATTTCTTCTAACAAATAAAAAGAAATTGTTATATTTCGGCCAATAAAATTTCATTAATTTGATAAATTTCATAATTTATTAACTTATATTTTTGGATAATTTTTAATACAACTTTCATAAAATTTAGTATTTGTAATAGAATAAAAACTGTACAAATTTAATAAATGAATCATAAGTACTTAATATATATATATATAATGCTGGTCAAAAATCATAAAGGGGTTTAGAAAAAATATGTTTTAATAATATACTTTAATGTACAAAAAATAGATTACATGAATTTGTAGAAATATTTACATTTAAATATTATACATTTATTATTATTTGTAATGATTTCTTTCTTTTTATTTATCCATGTGTTCCAAATCAAAACTTTATTGTTTATCAAAAATTACATTGTTGAAAATACATGGTTTAAAACTATATAACTTTGCAACAAAATAATGACCTTTTTTATTAACACTTTACACAAAAGCGTTTTCAAATAAAAGACGCTTTTTTTTTTTACTTACAGTTAGAAAATATTTTGTTTTTCATTTATTATTTGCATTCCTGTATTATTATTATTCAAAATATGATAATAATCTATCTGTAATATATATATGTAATATACAAATAAATATATATATATATCAAAATACAATAAAATTTACATAAATTATATATTTTTTAGAAGTACTTTCAACTATATATTTTGTAGTCTTTATAAACTATAAAACATTGAATAATCAAAACGAGAATTGAACTATGGGTATTGTTAAAGTTTGTCTCGTTTTGATTATTCAATGTTATATTGGTGATAAAGACTACAAAATGTATAGTCGAAAGTACTTCTAAAAAGTATATAATTTATGTAAATTTTACTGTATTTTGATATATATATATTTATTTGTATATTACATATATTGTGGAACGAATACAGATATCAAATTTAATTTATTACACACATACACACACATATATATATATATGAGTGACTTCCACTCAATTGTTAAAATATGCACTTATTTTTGCAGATAGTGATTTCCTTTTAATGCTTCAAAAAATAATCTAAAGTGACAATTCTTTTATAGTTTAAAAACATTCTTCCTAAAGTTTTTTTGTCATCTCTCTTCAAATATTTAGAGAGCTTATTAAACTTCAAGTTCATTTTATTTTTCAAGCATACAGAAAATATTACATATTTATTTTCAATACAATCATTACCAAATAATGTCTGTCCAAGATTTTCCTTCATCGTAAATCCTGAATCCAAAATCACACTACTTAAGGGAATTTCTTACATCAATGATACTATTATATTCAAAATTCAAATTGTTTCAAATATTAACTTTAAAACAAGTTGCTGCTTTTATTAAAGGTAGGCCAACGTATATTTTTAAAGGTAATTTGAATGGGAACTTATTTCACTGCCACTATAATGTTATCCTCAATATATATATTAATTTATGACTACTTAACATTATTTTTTTATAATATAAATTCTCACTATAACATAAGACACAAAAATCCATTGTTTTGAATACAGATGAATTCAAACAATCTTTTCTTTTCTCATGTGCCATAGCATCAGCCAGGAAACAAACCTGCTAACCCGGGACAACTGCTTGTAAAGCAGCTGCCACTGACCTCTCGACCACCAATGCTTGATGAATTCAAACAATCTTAATAGTAATTTTTATATTAAAGTAAAGTTGTTTGGTGATAATAAGGTGCATTGCATTAAACTTTAATAACAACATACAATTAGTGTCTACAAATAATTTAAGATAATAGTTCAATGTTTCTCTCAGCATGCATGCTAATGTCTTTAAGAGGAAAGATTATTACTTGCAGCAGTATTGATGAAAGGAATATCTACCAAGAAATATTTTTTTCTCTGAATTAGCTAAAATTAATAGTGGAGAACAATTAAATTTGTCACATGTATCATTAAATTTCAGCCCTTTCAATGATACATGCAGGGATTATGAAAGTAGCATATATCTCATAATAAGTCCAAAACCAAAATTTTTTTTTTTCAAATATAAAATTAAAAATCTGATGTGATAAACTAAGGGAGGGTGTATCAAAATTTTATTTTACAATTCTAAAGTGTCTATATTTATACTGAAAAACAAAAATAATGAGGAAAAATAATATTTTATATAAAAAAAAAGGGTATGCATTATATGTGCACAATGACTGCTCTAAAAACAAGTGTCAGAATTGTATTATGAAAAGAATGAAGAAATGTTTGTGAATATTTGAAACAATAGAAATTCAATATCCAGTCATTATTTTCAAACATATTGTGTAACAGACTTCCTTCATAATTGTTGCCTCTTTATCAGACTAAATCATAATTGTTGTCTTTTTGTAAGACTAAATATGATTATATTATTTTGATCAGCAATTAGTTTTTAAAGATATTGGGTCACAATTGCAACTATGGGTTTTATTTTTATTAAGTCCATCATAGAATTTATAAATATTTGTGATTTCTAATCAAGTTAATAATGAAAGTCTAAAAGTCATATATTATATACTATTTTGTTACAGATATGTTTTATGACCTTTTTGGAATTGTTACATTACAAGAATACACCATTTAATAATCAAAGTCACATTAAATGTAACAAAACTTATTAGTTTATTATATATATATATATATAACGATTTCTAACTGAAGAATTTATTATTTATGCCTTATATATATGTAATCAGATATAATAAACAAAAACTTATGAAATAAACTATATAATATATAAATAACAATATATACAAATAAATAAGAGTTATAGCCACTTTACAGCATAACTAACATCTTCAGCAGAATTTTACAATTAATATTTTTTTAAAAAATCTGTTTTAAAGTTCAAACAATATGAACATTCTATATACAAAACAACTTTCCATAAATTATGTATAATATCACATATATATATTGTTTATTTCATAATTTATTCATTATATTTATTAAATAAATAATGGACCTATGTTAGTGTTTATAAA
This sequence comes from Epiperipatus broadwayi, assembly GCA_028023455.1. Taxonomy (NCBI): domain Eukaryota; kingdom Metazoa; phylum Onychophora; class Udeonychophora; order Euonychophora; family Peripatidae; genus Epiperipatus; species Epiperipatus broadwayi. The sequence continues at coordinate 2,530,126 of JAQFVV010012546.1, forward strand.
TTAATTAGTGAAAGCTTAACATTCATGTAGAAATGTTAATGTTATGTGACTTCAGTAAAATTTTTCTTTTTTAAAAAACTGTAAAACACTATTCAGGGGATAGCAGTTATGCTATAAGCTGACTATAGTTATTATTTACTTTTATATGTCAGTATTTTGTACATTGTAGGATTTGTTCTAGAGGTTACTGATTATGTATATACACACACATGCATAGATGTACAACTCAGTAAGTAAAGACTAAAAATCATTATGTATGGTTCTGTAACACATATTTTTCTTACCTAATATATACAAACTGTAGTTCACTAGATTATATCATTTACTGATCAAACACACTAAATCCTTGACAACTGATGAGTTTTCTACTTATATATATATATATATAATGATAAATAATATTTTATGAGTTTTCTACTTATATATATATATATATAATGATAAATAATATTTTAATATTGAATAAATATAATGCCATGTGAAATTGTCAATTTTATTTGAAATAATAATTGATCTGCCCTCTAGCTGCCATGTTCAATAATTGTTTACAGTAAGAAAATGAACAACAGTTCATTTTCTTACAGTAAAAAGTTATTGAACATGATAGCTAAAGGATAGTCCAATTATTAGTTCTAATAAAATTGATAAATTTCACATAACATTATATAGATATCATCATTAGCAATGGTAAAAGTTACAACATCATATATAACAATTAGGATTTGTATCATCAGAAGTTGTCTCAAAAATCTATATTATTTTGCATTACTATTCAGCTGAGTTGAAAGTATTTACCATGAGCAATTTAGCATAGTAATAGCAAGATAATCTTGAGTGCTAATATATGAAATTAAACATATCTATACTAGTGTTAAAATATAATTGGAGCTTCTGAGTGTCTAACAGTTCATTTATTTGCCTTTTATATTTTAGGACAGTGATAGGGCAACAGATTCAGGGATTAAAGTTTTCAGGATTGGCACCAAACTCTATCACTTCTGGAGTATGGTCACCACTTGTTTTATTGCATGACAAATCATTCAGTTAGTTTTTAATTTTTGTTGATAGATAAAAAATATCTCCTGAAGAATTCTTAGTGTTTGTTAAAATGTCTTCAATTCTATTACAAACTTAAATTTCATATTATGGTCTAATGATATAATATATAGCATATGAGTCTTTAGGATAACCTTAGGTTAATAGATATTACATATATGAATATACTTCCTCTTATTTATTGCATTGCCAAATGTATACCATGTAATATTAAATCATCCATGCACTTTACTATTGTTACACAATGCTTTATTTACCACCCTCTTTTACAGTTTCGATTGCCCCAGCAGTCTTCTTCAGAACTTTTATACTTCCTAACTTCAACTGTAAAATAGGTTGGTAAATAAAGCATTGTCTAACAATAGTAAATTGCATGGATGATTTAGTATTATTTGTGAATATACTAAAACATTTCGTTGAAATTAATATGTATATAAACTTCATTAAATGTTTGTGAAGTTTATATATAAATTAATTTGGTATGAATGGATTACTATTTATTATTTATGTATACGCGTGTGTGCGCGCATAACATCTTTTGCAGCATAACTTTTACTCGTAAATGTATAAAATGTCCAATATAAATGTAATACCAGTTTACTAGTTTATGTGTATAAAAGCTGCTGTCTGTTTTAATAAAACTATAATTACAAGTGTTCCTTTTTTAAATCTGTTTGACATAAAAATTTTCAACCATTAAACTATTCCGCTTGACTTGGGTATAAAAATAGTCAACCATTTTGATTGTCATCTGTATCATTTCAGTCAACTGTATTTTATCAAAAATAGAAGTCAAAATTTTTGTCCAATGTTGTCCAAATCAACTATTGACTTAATTTTTTTTTACATTCTTTTTTTTATTTTAGTATTCAAATAATGAAAAAAATATAATCAAATATTTTCTATTCTTTATCAAATAAATTCTTTTATTAAGTGATTAACGAAGTTTTTCTCTTATTGATTTACACTAACTGAATCGTTCAAATGAACCAAATAATTATGAAAAAAATAAAGCGATTTAATTAAGCATTGAACTAAGCCTGACTAGACTGGTTTAAGTAAACATGCATTTCAAATACTTTGATTCATTAAAGCTAATTTTATGTTTGAAATAATTACTGAATAAAAAATATTTTGATTTAAAAATAAATTTGACTTACTGATGACAACATTATTATTATTAATTATTTGGAAGTAAAATCATTTAAATATAAATACTATTGCAATTTTGCCTTTTATTCAAACATATCTATATAATACATACTAAAATAACACATATCAGTTTGTTCTTTGCCCATATGGTTAAGATATTTGAATTTAGGTAGTAAATAGCGTGTGTATATTTTCTTTTGAAAAAAAAAAAAGAAACTGTAGGTTGATTCATTCAAAATTATATAAAAAAAAACAACAACATGGAAATATACTAATTAGGTAAATAGTGTAAATATACCAACATGTAACCTTGAGAAAAACATTATCATAAATTTTCTGAAAATTAATGTGTATTATTTATGTGCATATAGAGATATATAGCTAACAATGTATATTATCCTAAAATAGGAATTACTTATTTCATTTGCAATATATATGTTGTAGTCATTTATGAAGTTGAGCTATAAATATACATCTTGTTTATTTAGATATCATAATTTGAAGCTTGCAATAGAAAATCGAAATATAAAATATTGAAAAATTATAACAGCATTTATATTAAAAAGTGGCCTTGCCAAAAGCAGAAAGTCATTTTTGTTAAAAATTTGGTTTATAGATAAAATGTTTTCCTCTTTAATAAGCTAAATGAGATCTTGGTGTTTTTGTAATCTAGATATATCATATCACTTTCCATTTGTTTGCTTGGGTATATATGTATAACCACTAGAAACCATTCGACATTTAGACAATCCCAATATAGATAACAATCAACAATCTCAAACTGTTGTCAAGGTAACCATAACAGTTAGAGACTACCAATATAGATAATAATCAACAATCTCAAACTGTTGTCAAGGTAACCTCTTTTTTTGTTAAAAGGTTACTTTGACAGCAGTTTGAGATTGTTGATTGTTAACTATATTGTCATTGTCTAAGAGTTGACTGGTTTCTAATAGTTACTTATAAACTCAATTAGTCATGAGCATAATTACACTTATTATTTAATATATATGAAAGTAATCCATGCCTATTAAATACCAAGAATCTTCGATCAGCTATCAAGACAACCTTTTATTATTGGCCATCCCATTTTTTCATTAATAATAGATTGGTTTGAAAGCATATTGAATGTTCATGATGTTGATTAGGTATGAGCTGCTTAAATGTATGTATATGTATATATATAATATTTAATGTTTTCACAGTAATATGATGTAAACAGAGTATTTTTGTGTTAAACTATGTATTATTTTGTATTACTTCCAATGTTTCAACAAAATAACATCTGTCAAAAAAGGTCAAGTTTTTAAAGAAAAAATATTAGATCTCAATTAGTAATGAGATTGAGTGTGAACTAAAGAATTAGATTAGTCACAAGTCTGCTTTTGATAATGCTAAACTTATCAATCTGGGAAAATTATAATTTGGATTACTATGAGGGAATCTATTAACATATTATAAATACCAACAGGTTTAACTACTTCAGCTTCAAGCCGCCATATTGAACTTTTTAAAATACTGGCCTGATACACAATTTTCACAATAACTTCAGTTTGAATTATGTTAGAGCAAAAACAATTACATTGCTAGAAACTAGAAAAACTAAGGAAAACAATAAGCATAAAATAAATAGTGATAACTATATAAAAAATAAGGAAAAAAAGAAATTTTCACAACCGAAATAATTATTATTTTATTGTTTGTTCATAATTTGGAAATTAACATTAACTAAAATGCAAATTACATCTTCAGTGATAATTTCTTTGTATTCCTCACAAAAAAATCTTTCTAAAGATATATAATAAGTCTTACCTGAGATAATCCATAGCTTTACAATGTCCGAAAATGTTCCTATAAGAGTTCTTCATTTTTATCTTCTACCCCAACTGTTGCAAATTGTCAAGGCGCCTGGAAGAAAAGAGTTCTCCCTAATAAAAGATAAAAATAAAAAAATTAAAATTCTAACAGAATATAAAAATAATGAAGGAAGTGGAAATATTATTACTTACCATTATAAATACAATAAAAAAATAAAATGTCATACATCATCATCATCATAGTACAGGTATATGTATATTATAAAAGTGGTGTATATGTATGAATCATGAAAGTTCTGCTAATGGTTATGGGAAAACTCAAAAGCCTGTTAAACAAGATGCACTATTTTGATTTTAGACTTTGGATAAACCAACCTTGTTTATAACATCATCATCATACTGAATAATCATTGCCAATACAGAAAACAATTTACAAATTTCTCATTTCAAGAGGCAGACAATGATTACTAAAAAGGTTCTATGGCAGATATTTATATAAAAAATGTTTATATTCTACCTCTTCCAAGATACGTCTTCCAGAGAAGCATACCTGTTCATATATGCTAATATAAATATGCAAAATATTTCATCTGCCAGATCTTGTTTACCAATTGGAAAAAGTAATCAGTAATGAAGCTGAAACAAAATTCTAATAAGGAAGGCAATCAGGCAGTCTATGCCTATAAAGTATAAAATGAAGTTAGTAAAAAAACAAGTTAATAAAACAACAAATAAAAACTAAATTAGTAAAACAAAAACAATGAAAACCAGTTAGTAAAACAAAAATTAGTAAAAACAGAAAAAATACTGCATTATATACAATCAATTTGCTAGAGAGGAATAAATTGTAAATAGTCTTGAATCAGTGTGTCAACCATTCATCCATTGTGCTGATAGCTAAAACAAACCAACAAAAAAAAACAATAATAAAAACATTACCTTTCATATACTACCTATCACAGAGTAAAAAACAGCAGTCATTTTTCCTGAGGCATATTTATTAGTATTTCTTCGATAATAGTTGATAAAAGTTTTTTATCAAATAACATTAAAAAAATCTAAAATTGAATACTTACCTACTATAGAAAACTTCAAACCTGGAGTTTTAGTAAAATTCTCTACATTCACAGGTTTGCAGGTTACGTTCGACACAGTTACTGTTACTAGATGAAGGGCCTCCTTGATATTGTTGGGAATCTTGTTGAGCCTGGTGTATTGATATCATCCAGAAAGCACCATAGTTTTTTCTTTTTGCTGGTAAAGGGTTTTTCTTCTGATGACAAAAATTTCTTCAAGACACTACAACTAACACTATCCTCGGAGTCAAAGGGCTTATAAGGACAAATTCATCACCACTGGAATACGATCAGAGGCCATCAGTCCCTTCTTTATTTTCTTTTGTTTCCAATCAACAAATTGGAAAAAATTTTTAAAAGACCTTATTCGCAAAAAAATTAATAAAAATTTTATTTTTTAACGACAGAAAAGCCACCTACGAAAAGAGAAAAACGAAAAGAGAATAGGAGCCTGTTTTTCCAATTTCAAACAGAAAACGAACTTCAAAACAACACGCCAGCGACAAACCAGGAAATAAAACTGATGAAGCCCAAAGTAGTCCAGCTTTTTTATTATCTATTTCTCTTAATATAAATTTGAAATGAAATAATGGTGAAACTGAAGAAAATAATCATTGTGTTAATCAACATTATTTCAATAGTCAACTACTTCATGCTTAAACTTAATCTTTACCTCTCACTTAATCTCATTATTATTTGAGATCTAATGGTTCTTTCTTTTAAAACTTGCCCTTAAAAATGGCAAATGTTATTTCATATGAAATGTTGGGAAGTAATACAAATATTACATATTTTAACCCTAAAAATACTGTCTATATCACTTGATCACTACTGTATGGAGGGTTTTGCCTGTTTTAACTTTGTTTATATATACATATATTATAAAGTGATCAATGTATCTGATAATTATATGGGTTACAATTGAATATTTTAGATTATCACAGACTCCTCCATAGCTTGTTATAAAATTTGAGTTATCCTTCATAACAATTTTTTTCAAGAATTAAATCTTTCTCATCATACATGTATTTTACTGAAATCTCTATACATCTGTTAAATTAATGATTTGAAACATCTTAACATCCATCCAAAATAATAGACCTTTCTATTTATATGTTTCTATTACACTGTATTTTTGAGTTAGAATAATGTAGCAATCATATATATATAATAAAGAGCATGCCAATATTTTTAAACAAGCTTATTTTTTTTAATTTTTTTTATATGATAAATGCTATAAGAGAAAGCATTCAAATCTTTATCTATGATTGGATGATATATATATATATATATATATATTGTGGTTATTGACTGAGTGGCGAAGGAATTATAAATGTTTTATTAAAGTTTGTTACTTAAGATGGCAGAATACGCCGAAGCTGGCTATAGCAAAGAATTTTAATCATTAATTTTATATAGGCATTTTTTAAAGTTTTGTACTTTTTATTCTAGTGAATATTTTTAATATATATATAGGGACTTTCTGATAGAGATTTTGAATTTTTTCTTTTTGGCACTTATAAAATAAAGCTTGATTAGAGCTATTGGTAAGCACCATCTAGTGATCATTTAAATGCAAACTTAAAAGCAAGTTACAAAATTTATGACCTGTTTTATTAATTATTATAAGTGTATCTTTGAAGGCTTTTGTGATGCTATATGGTGAAACTGAGCTGAATTAAGACCTATATAGCTATCTGGTTTGTAAGGCTGGATTTGAAAACATTTATGTGTCTGAAAAGTTCAGGCTTTCAAATTGATAGAAACGTGTGTTATAAGTGCTGACTTTTGAGTTAGTATTTTGGATCTAGTTTTTGGATTCCCAGCGGTGAGACATAAGCTCGAAACCGATTGATCTGGAGATAGGGACTTTCCAATAGAGATTTTGAATTCTTTCTCTTTCAGCACTTACAAAATAAAGCTTGATTAGAGCTATTAGTAAACTCCATCTAGTGATCTTTAAAGGACAAGCTTCAATTCTCTCCATTCTCCAACTCATCCACCATCCATATCATTGAAAAAACATATATTGGAGATCATTTATCTTTTTCACATTTATGTGGTCATGTGTTTCAATTATATAAGATAGGGGGGGGTGACTGAAAGGAGTTTTGAAAGTCAGTGTTCAAATTCCCTTGTATTTAAATATTACATATTTAGCCTGTATAAATGGACATATTAAAGCCCTACATATGAGGCATCAAAGTGAATTAAGAGCAACATGGATATGATAATAATATTAGCTTCAACAAGGTTTTAAGCATTCCATCATCATATTTTCAATGACATGGTTCGCTGAAGAGTTGGAGAGTAAAAAGGATTGAAGCCTGTGCATTATATATATATATATATATATATATATATATATAACAAAGAAATCAAGTCATATGTCACATGACCTAATTTAACAAGCTTGTATTACAAATGTTACATATAGAGCTCCCAAATATTCTGCAAAGCTTGTTAAGAGCTTATTTGTGAGCTCTATATATAATAAAAATAATACAAATAAAATATTCATTAATTAAAAAATGATTGTAGTACAATAAAAATAATAAATATAATGGTAATTAACTATTATATTTGGTAATAAAACTACCAATTCTTCAATATTCATATTCAACAATAAATTAGATTATAAATATTGAAGCAAGGAAGAAATAAATACTATATGTTTATGATTGATTACTGAAACATTTAAGCTCAAAATTCAAATTGTTATAATTAAGACTTAAATAGTTTATGAAGTATTCAACATCCTGTACATTAGTAGGACAAATCACAAGCAGATATATCATAATACATATTTGATCTGCAGTAAAAATCATTTTTGTGTGAACTGGGGTTTCAATATTTAGTTATATTGATGAATAAGAGTTTTCCATGAAATGCATGGATAGTAAAAGAGTTTGGCTTTTAAAATTTTATAGTAAGTGAAAATTTATGGTATATATATATATCAATCTTTGGACAATTATGTCTCATATTTGAAAGATTGATTCATTATATACATATATACATATGAAAAAAATGGATTATGCCATGTATTAGTTTCCTGTATAGAAACATTATTCTATCCAATCACAAAGAATCCTGTTTAAAGTTTATAAAATCTCCGGAAGGATGTTTTTCATCCACTGAAACAGAAAATTTCTTTGCTGTATTAGATTGCCATTGCTTTGATAAAATTGCATTCATCTTTATCATGGTAAAGGTTGTAATGAAGAACTAACATACAGAAAACTAATACATAATAAAATTCCCCAAATTTTTTTTATCTTAAAACCATAAAAATCTTCATTATATACATGTAGTTTATTATGTAAGTTTAAATTTTATGAGTATTCAAATTAAACTGGTTTTTGATAATAGTTAATAAAAAAATACTTAATTGATTATAATATCTAAGTGTAAATATATATTGGCGTATATTTATTGAATAATAAATATTGATTTTTAATTGAAAGTTTAAATAAAACTATAAATGAAGAATATAGTTTCAATAACTTCATTTGAACATGGATATCTTTTATTTTAAAAACAAGGAGTTGGTGACTTATGACATAATACTTATAAAATTATTATTAAACTGTAAAATGGTAAATTATTTTTTACTATAGAGTCTAAACTGAAGATTTAAAAATATTGTTTATTATATCAATAAATTTACAATTTAAATGTTTAATAAAACAGCTAATCAGAACTGTAAGAGATGACAAAATAAAAATACACTCAGCCTTCCACGTTTGAGAAGCTACTATACAAGGAATCACTAAAGCATTATGAGTTTGTATTCATTCCTTTGATTAACAATCAGTTATTTAATATCGTAATTTATAAAAATAATATTTTTTTAATTGTCGACCATTTTTTAAAGTACCAAATACTTTGTACGCTTATTAATTTCACATCATATAGATGTCATCAATGTGATATCATCTTGCTGTTATAATAATAATAATAATAATAATAATAATAATAATAATAATAATAATAATAATAATAATAATAATAATAATAATAATGATTATGATGATGATGATGATGAGTTTTATTATGTAATTAAAACACTTAAAATATATGCAATAATAAAATTTAATTATATAAAATATGACTTATATACATTATTTTAATTCAATAGTCTTCTACTGTAGTCTGCAATACAATTTTTGAACCATTATGGACAAGGACTGTTTTCCTCTCGAACACAAATAATTTCTGTAAAATATATATATAAATTTTATTGAGTTTGTAATTAAAAACAATGTTTCCTATTGCTGATTTAACATTCCCAAAAATAATTTTAAAACCAGTACATTGTCTAATAAATATTTATTACTTAATAAATTATTGTTTAATATTTTAGTAAATTTAGTAATTTTGATATTTGTCAAGCGGAATTTGTTTCATTGTAAGAGTAAGTTTATTGTCAAAACAATAATTGATCACTTACATTATTAAGACTATATCAATCAACTGTAAATTATATTTGTTTAATCTAATTTTTATTTCATTAAGATAATATTTTACTATAAAAAAATAAATATATGTTGAGCAGTTATATTTTTTTAAAGTGTTTTTAACAGTTTAGCAAAGACAATTCAAAGTTTTATTTGTTAGGCAATTGTAAAAAGACAAATACTGATAACGGAACACAAACTGCACGAAAAATAATTCTGTACAACATGGCTAACTTATTTTTTGTACATGTTTTATTCTAATTCAATAAATTATGATGCAATGATTTGATTGATGTAGCAAAATATAAAACAATTATTTAAAAAAAATCACAACGACTTAAATATATTTATGATTAAATACATTTAAGTACAAGTGAGAGCTGTTTTACTTAATAATATGCTTAGTTATGCATTCGTAAAATATTTGTTTTTAGTTTCAGGTTTTATTTTAACAGATTTTAAACATTTATTATGTGTTTTAAATCTTGAATAGTACATTAATATTTTTCTATGAGAATTTTTATAATGGTATGCTTTTTGAAAAAGATTCTTGAATTATAATACACTTTAGAGAAGCAGTTGACCTCACTTTCTAAAACACTGTAATTGAAAAGATTTAAAATGTGGATTTAAACAAAAATTATTAAATAAGATAAAAGGATATTGGATTTTTGGAAAATAAACCACAAAAAGAGGTAAACAAAATATATATACAATCTGCCATATCTATGCAGTGTGATCACAAGTCTTCACACATATATAGAAACCTACTAGTAGTACTAAATTTTAGATTTTGTGCATTTTAACACTTGCAATTATATATATTTACACATATCATATAAACATTTCCATGATTCAATACCAAAAAATGATCATAATAACTCCTTAAATGCAAAATGGCTTACTGTACTTTTTTTCAGAAATTCATTTGCTTATATTTTTTATTTAGATTCAACACTTTTTAACACAATATATTACTGTTTATTCTAACATTCTCATTGTTTATATCTTTTACTTTTTCACTACTTATTATATAATGTGGATTTAACTTCAATGGTTCTGTAGCACTAGGAATACTAATATGGATTTATTTATTTATTTATCTTATTAATTATTTATTTTTTATGGAATATCTATCTATTCTGCTTCAAATTATATCTTTTTTTCTAAATGATGTCAATTATTTTTATTTTATTATATACTAAATTTATATCCAACCTATGGAAAGGGAATCATTTTTTTTAATTGGATAATTTTTAAAATTTTTTTTTTTTTCAAAGATTTAATGTAAATTAAACAAAAGATTTTTACATCATATAAATAAATGTGATACATTTACAATTGATAAAAAAATGTTTGGAACATCCCGCTGTTAATAAAGCTAAATTAAAATTTGTAAATATGTTTGTTACATTGATAAGTAAGTTATATATAGTTAGGTATAGTTTTCTCTATAAATAAAATCCATATTTTGTTATGAATTTGACAATGTTACAAAAACAGACAAGTTATGGATTTTATATAATAAGATTATATACTGGAGTGCCTTCTGAATAAAAAAATTCAGAGGGCACTCCAGTAAAGCATTATGGACAAACATATATTCAGACAACAGACAAAATAAGTATTAAATAAATAAATAAATAGATAATAGCAGTAGCTTTAGTGGTCATAATAGCAGTACTGGTTGTGGTAGCAGTAGTAATAAAATACACACTATTTGTTGACCCTAACTGAGTAAATCATAGCACAGGCCTAATTAAAAACATTTACCTGGATTACACTATTGAAGATTTTATTAGGCAAATGGAGTCATTTGAAGAAGTTATAAATTTCCACCAGTTCCTATACTTGACAACAGCTATGTATTTAAAGTTAAACTATGAGAAAATATATTTTCCGAAAATATACCCATGCAAATAACAGATCAAAAAGCAACATTATTTTTAACAATTAATGGATTAAAACCTCAATGCTTTCACTGCAAAGAGTGCAGCCACCTGATAAGCAATTGCTCGAAGCTATACTGCACTCAATGTCATATGAGAGCAACACTCCCCCATAAATGCCCAAAAGAAATAGACAGCACTCCACAAACAGAATTGGAAATAAGAAAAAATCAGCATAAATAAAGATGGAAAAACAGCTTCACAAACGTAATCTAAAGATATTTAACAGAAATTTCTGATGTTAATATAACACCTCCTTCAAATCTTCTAAACAAAATATTACAAGACATAATGGATATTTTTACTATTTGTCCTGCAGGGATTATAAATAACACTCCACATTAAAGAGAAAACCAGGTCACCCTCCAGCAAAACATAAAGAAAAAAAATGAAGGATCCATTAATGGATAGCAGAGATGTAGAACCCCCCTCACAACAATTGAATTAAGAGAAAAGCCAAAAATGTAAACAATTGAAAAAACAGTGACACCCCATCAAGAGGTAAATGATACAAATGAAAATGATTTAAAATTTAAAACAACAACAACAACATTAAAGCAAGTGAAATCAGATGATATATAAACTAATCAATCTTGCACATCAAAACAATAATCAAGTGCGTAAACATATCTAAACAAATTTATATTCTCTGTCAATAATCCATAATTTTATTTTACTATATCTGATTGTTTTATGTAAGGAAATTAATGCATATTAAAAAGTGGGGGGGGGGGGGTTAGTTCAATGTAATATGATAACTAAATCAATAATGCTGAAGTCTACATTATATATATATATATATATATATATATTACAAACTCACATTAAATGAAACTACATATAGGTGTTTTTATTGTCAGACAGTTAAACTCCCCTCAAAAAATTAAACTTCTATCTAAATGGCATGAAATCATTCAACCACACATACTTGGTATTATAGAAACCAAAATTTACAATGGTTCACTAATAAACCTATCAGACACACCATAAGCAGGATTAGGTATCATCATTGATAAAAAAAAAAAAAGCCCATTCAACTTATTTAAAATAATATATATTGAAGCACATATTTTAATTATCACCTTTCACCATAAAGCAATAATACTAAACATAGCAGTCATATACATCCCTCCTGGTCCCACCACCATAAATAGATTAATTCTAATTCTAAACTCCAAATTTGCAAATACCTCATATCCAATATTACTTATAGGGGATTTCAAAATGTCATATGAAAACTTCACCCAAAAATGGCTTCATCTGCTTTCATTCCCTATGATGAATGGCAGAGGATTCTTGCCAGAAAGGTCATTACACAACATGATGACCATCTGTCTAAAAACTTCCCCTCCATCTGAACATTCAACCATTATAGTTATGCTCCTAACAGCCATTACAGGTAGAACCATCAGAATTCTACTTCCATTACACACTCCAGAATTTCTATTCTCCTAAGTATATATTTATTTGCAAAAAATGAAAGATGTACAAATGGATCCAATCCAAGGACAGTGTTCTTTTGTTAATTTATTATCATTTAATATAAATCATCTAATCAGGATGACAACATCTCCAACAAAACTCCTAAGTCTTATGAATGAGACATATAAAAAATCATTTTAATATCACAATCAAACCATGATCATCCCAAATTTCAAGCATTACAGAAAACATATCAATATATTTCAGAACAACTTAAATAATACATAGCAATAAAAAAAAAGTATATATAACCTCACATCTTAACCAAAAATATAACAGATGGGCATTGGGTAATCCCTCTTCAGCTTGAGTACCATCTGCCATTAAAACATAATCAGATACAATTTGTGCAGACTTTATACTATTATTAACTTATTTTAAAAAAAGGTTACAGAAAATTCCTCTCCTCAATCTATCACATTTTTCATAAGGCAACCCAGAAGAAGAAATCCAATTCACCCTTAATGTCTTTAAACAAAAATAGAGACAATACTAGAATCATTAGCCATCTGGGAATGGATGGAATACCTAAATTTGTATTTACATCCAAATATATCACTGACCTTCCAAATTTTTTATCTAATCCCATTTATAGAATACCAGGATTCTAGCAAATATCATTTGAAAACATTTATGAAAAAAAAAAAGATATCTACCTTAACAAACATCCAATTTCAATGTCTCCACTAGGCATCAAATAATAGAATTAGTAATCAAAGACAAAATAGAGCCCAATATATTCCAAAATTATCTAATATGCAGTTTGCAAAGAGTCATCAACAGGGGAAGTTGCATTTCTATTCAAAACAATTATAGAAACAGTAAGAGACAATAAAAATATAGACCAATTGTGATTCAGCTACATATAGAAGCAGACTTCAACATGATACAGATAAAAACCCTTATTAAAATCCTAGAACAAAAAATGTACCAAAGGCCTACTTATATCTACTTGCTAATCTGTTATTAAATTGTGAAATATATGTTACTTTAAATGGCAAAACTTCACCCCTAATTGTACCACATCAATCCATATCACAAGATTCCCCTCTTAGTACCTTACTATTTACTGTCTACACAAACCCTCTAATTAACATCATAGAGAATGAAATACCTGAAATTTACATATCTTGTCTAACACACCAACATTCCATGTATAGCTTACATAGATGATCTCTCAATTTTTTTTGCCATAAAATAAAGTACATTCCCAAACTTTTGAAGATTCTTTCAGATTATAAAAATGAATACAAGTTAACATTCAGCATGCAAAAACTCTGTGCTTGGCACATTTGTACAAGTAGTACATTAACAAATCATTTTAAAGCCAAACCTAACCAATTTCTTTGATTCCAGTTCAAACTGCAACATTCACCAATGTGGTCGCTTGTACAAAATACACTTAAAAACAAAATAGAAAGTATAGTCAATTCATTAACAAAATCATACTTCTCACTTTACACTAAGATATTACTTTTTAAACATGTTGATCATGACAATAATTACATATTATACTCCAACAATATTATACACCAAAGCTTTTATTAATCAAATAGACTCATTTTGCAGAAAACATCTGTGGAGTAAAATGTAATCTCAATATCCATAAGATATCTAAAAAATTCACTGTCACAAAATGGGCCAGGGCTTCACTCAATTATAACATTTATAATCCAAAAAACAATTAACATAATCTCTCCATATGTAAAAATTTCCCATATCTACAGTCTGTAAAATCATTTCCATAGATAAACCACCTCCAATCCAAGGATACTTGAAAACATTACTCACACCATTGTTGCTGTAGAAAACTTAGTTTTCAAACCAACACAAAACATTCAAATATTGGGAAATCCATTCACTTCTACACTCTCTACAAGACAATGATAAAACTACACTCAACATCACCAACAAACAGCTCTGCCATAATTTCAAATTCTGGACTCTTGAACTGAAATATTATGAGTTTTTGCTAAAACTTAACCTAAATTTACTTCCCATGACATTAACTTCCCATGACATAAAAGAAACTGCCAAAATGCAAACTAACTATACACCCTTTGTCACAAAGACTTCAAGACACAGGATCACCTGTTTCTTTCATGCCTTGGAATTGATAAAATTCAGTCAATAATATATATATATTCTTCAAAAATAAAGATTAATTGCTTATTTGAATCTTTCAAAAAAGTCTTTGCTGACATCAGGATCAGTATATTAATCCTATATGCCCTATGGTACACAAGATACAAATTCTTGTACAACAATAACTCAATAAGGCAATTAAACATATTCAAAAATGAACTGGATAAAATACATTAAATAGACAGAAGATTTACAAATCAAAAACTTTCACTGACATCTGGTCTCAATTGCAATTTCCTTCAAGCCTTTAATGAAGAAATCATTCAAAATTAAAAAATCCAAAATGAGAAACAAAAAACAAAGTGAGTCACTTGTCATCACTGCAACAACACAGGTTAAAACCAGCTCAGTCAAATTGTGAACCAATGACTTTTTATAAAACATTTTTATTTGTAACTTTAATCTAAAACTATGTATAAAAAGAAATGATGTAACCTTTTATGCTTTGTTGAATAAAGTCCTTTGAATAATATTAATAATTAATAATATTAACAATAATAACATTTAAAGCTTTTTTTTTAAATATTGAAATAATTGTAACCATCACTAATCTTATTCTCTGGGGAAATTTTAAGGAAATTGTAATTTTCTAACAGCATTAAAATAAATTCATATTCTGTATTGTATCTATAACAATGTAAGTGATGTGATGTGATGTATTGTGACTTCTCCTTAAACGGAATCAGGAATCTCTCAGCAACTATGCCCAAAAAAACCTGCTAGCCACTTTACCTTTCCCTTCCATTCCCCACCCTAAACTTTCCCATAATCTGCTCCATTCCATTTCCACCACATAATCTTTGTCAACTCTTTATATCTAAATCCCCCTTATCTTTTGAATGAATGCATGACTAACCTGAGCCCTGCTACTATATTATAGAAATGAATGCATATGAAATGTATAAATTTCTAATTTCTTTATTTAATAAATTATATTAATTTCAAGCCTTGACTTATTAAATTCATGATGTCATAAATATGACAAACCTACTATATACAAAATCATTGAAATACCATATATAATTTAATGCAATAAAATATGGCAGGCTTTGGAGCTGAAGGACCATGCACCACTACTTCATTCAATCATATCTAGTCTTCAAATTTTTTATAAATTCAATCTACAAACATTTTAATTTTTTTTTATTATTATTATTGAATTTATTAAGAAAAGATGAATATTTATACTAGTCTCAAGATTTAAAGAAAGGAGCTTCGAGATGTGGGAGAATATCTAAAATATAGTTTCAAGCAGCTAAAATATCGTATACATATATATATAATTTAGCTCTATTATATGTTCATTTTGAATCTATGCAATAAGATTCAT
Organism: Epiperipatus broadwayi; assembly: GCA_028023455.1. Taxonomy (NCBI): domain Eukaryota; kingdom Metazoa; phylum Onychophora; class Udeonychophora; order Euonychophora; family Peripatidae; genus Epiperipatus; species Epiperipatus broadwayi. The sequence continues at coordinate 2,546,593 of JAQFVV010012546.1, forward strand.
GAATTAATACTTAAGATTATTCAGTTTAATGGAAAGGATATCGATCTATACATAGATTTAAATTTATTTAATTATATAATCTGAAACAATAAAGAAATTTGTATAAAATAACGTAAATATACTATTTAAACCAATTAAAATCGATCAATATTAATATCCACGTATGTTAACTTGATTCTTACATTTGACATGATTCTTTTATTACTTCACAAGATTCCTCTTTTCCTCTTCAATTATGCTTAGAATTCTTTTACGTTTTTGAATATTTCATAACAATATGCATTTTAAATTTTGAAGAATAATTTACATTGATTAAAAGGAGAAAAAATCAATTTATTAAATAACAGAAGTTTATATCAGTTGATTAATTAATTAAACGTTTTCTCTGGATTTTTCCCCCCTTTAAGCACAATATTTGATAACTTACTAATGGAAAATATATGTAAAGATATATAGAATTGCTGCGTTATATTTTAAATGCCTACAGATGATAAAAATAAGCGTCAAAAGTTGATGTTCAATACAGAAATTAATTTGTTCATCATTTTAATATTATTGTATTTGTTTTAAAAAACTTAAATTACAGAGTTATTTATATACACAAAAAAATGATGGTGTATTTTCAGTAGGAGGAGGAAGTATTCGACTGATGTGCACTTTAATTGTTCATGGTTACGCAAGATTACATAAAAAGACGTTTAGATTTTGATTGGCTGTCAGTTTTTGCATGATACTATAAAGTTTTTTATTTTATTTTCGCAGTTGCTCTTATCCTATGTTGAATACCATTAATATCCAGCTAAAGTAATATAAGAAATAGAGTTCGACTCAATAACTGACTAAGCACTGTAGCAATTCTATGAATTATACATAGAGCAGTAGATTAGACATATGATCGCTCACAAGTATTACAATCTTCTACAATTACCCCCCCCCCCTGTTAATAAGATTTGTTGATAAAAAAATTTGCTAAATTCAACCTGAAGGTAATACAAATTACAGATCCAATACCCATATGAGTAAGATGTATATTCACTGTTGTATTTTTAATTTCCCAGTCACGCATTATGACTCCTTTGATCAATAAGTAGATACCTATTTACCGATAATTATTGAAAGACTCGTAGCTTGGCTCTGGGTCGTTCAATTGAATGAATGCTATAAACCAGATTGTGAATGGTTTTGTAAATTATGACCTAGAAAAGACAAATAACCATTATTTTACTTTTTATTATTCATTTTCTTATTTCTTTTACTTTGAGATTGTAAGAGGCATTTATTTTTTAAAAGATAAAAAAACAACAACAGACATTTATATTGTCTTATGAATTAAATTCTAGTTGTTGTTTTTTTTTTTTTTCATGTGTCAAAGCATCGACCGGGAAGCGAATCCGCAAACCCGGGACAACTGCTTGTAAGGCAGCTGTGCAGACCACTCGACCACCAATCCTTGACAATTAAATTATAGTTTATTCATATACTCCATGATAATACCAAAACTATAGATAAACATGGAAATAATTTTAAATAGAACGCTGGGGTCAAAGACAATACTGTTTTAGTTAATCAAATACTGATAAGTGAAGGCTTATATTTTTCCTTTTTTTATTCGTATCACATATAAGAATAGTTTATTACTAATTTATTATATAAAACAAAACACTTATTTATAATTGTTAATTAGAGAAGATATAAATTAGTATTAAAATTTATCGGCTAAATGTTATCGAGGATCCATGCCTCATATTCATAGCCTTCATCCTCGAAAACGTTAAGCCGATAAACTTTAATACTAATTTATATCTTCTCTAATTAACAATTATAAATAAGTGTTTTGTTTTACATAATAGTGAGAAGTATTATATAGTAATTGGATGACTGGATAAATTAGTCATTTAAAAAATGTCCTAAATTTACATGGAATATGAAAAATGTTTTCATTTTGAAATTACAGACGATGGGCTCAGAAGTAAAAGTAATGGAGAAAACAAATACAAAAACATTTATCTATGAAATGTGTGTGTATATATTTATGTAAAAATAGTCTTATGATAGAGTAGCTTTATATCTGTCTATCACAACTTTGACTAGGATTCAAATCTAGGTTATGTAAATTTGAAATTTGTTCAACTGGCTTGATTTCATTTTTCAAATAGGCTGGCTCATTGTCAAAACTATTTAATCATTATTAGTTAATAAATAGGTAACCAAATATGTTCAGCTAGAGGGTAAAGTAAGAGTGAGAAATTGCATAAACTTTCAATATCTGATAGTTGACAACCTAGGAGTATTTTTTTTCTGTACTATTCCTCGATAAGAGATATTTAATAGGTTATTGCCTTATAGTGCACTATTTAAGAACTAATTCCCTCTTTTAGGTATTGAATCCTACAGTTTCTTGTCATTTATTAACAGGATTTAAGGTGCTACTAATGAATATTTTAAAAATCTAAGTCTTTTTTAAAAGTATTTGAATAAATATTTATATATTAGCAAAAAAAAAATATTAAGATTTTTTATTTTCGCTTTTTAGAAAACTGAAAGTCCCGTAACAAAAAATGTGGTTTAATGTTACTGTATCTAAATTAGTATGTAAAGAACTGAAATATTTTAGTTACTAGCGTAAACATTAGAATTCCATAACTTATGATGTCATTCTTGTAAAGAAATAACATTAGTGTAATAAAATATCAAAATATGATCAATGTTACTACAGTACCCTATTACATAGAATTTAATCTGATTTGGGGGGGGGGGTATATACCATGCTATAATTAAACAGATGATCTTTTTTATCAATACATTTTTATGGAACTGTAATAGCAATCTCCTTATCAACAACAATGCATTTTCTAGAGTTGTTTTGATGCTTTTAAGTATGCATTGACTTTGTAAATATTCTTAAAGTTCATAAAACTTTGACATTATGCTTGAATACATTTTATAGCACAAAATATTTAAATACAAGTATGGTATATTGGTTGCAAAAGATGACTGAAGGGAACCTGAAAGTTTGGGTTCAAATCACCTCTAATTACACAAAATATTGTGAATTAAATCCAGAAATGACAATAAAGCAAATACAATATTAATAATAAACATTATCACATAAAGCATTATTAATTGGAAAAATTGATATTATATATATTACAATTTTATTAAATTTACTAATTTTAATGTTTTTTTTAAATGTCATAATATGCAGTTCTCTAAGATGAAAAACTATCATACTATAAAATTTATTAAATTTATAACTTTCAATGATGTTTTTTTATTGTTCCTTTACATTTTTTTTGGACAGAATATTATTCAAGAAGTATCATAGCTTCACTATATAAATTAAAAATTTTTAAAAACAATCAACAATTCATTTTAGCTGATGGAAATAATCAATGTCTGAGTACAATGCCATTATCAAAGACATTCAGTATAATAATAAATATTTTAAAACACAAACTATTTAGTATAAATTTACTATATCTATTATATTCAAATTAAATACCATAATCAAATGTTGACTGAAAAATATATTGTTGGTAATTATCAAATTAAAGTAAAACAGGTCAAGAGAAAAACATCAACAGAAAAAAACTGATTCTGCAAGTAATGAAAAGAATATTGTCATTATGCATTTGGCATAGCTATATATAGCAAAGAAGAAAAAAGAAAAGAAAAAGAGATATTGACCGAGAGTCAAAATGGACATAGAGAATTTGGAAACCTATTAATAAATAGAATATTCTGAGTTATAGGAATTATCACTGGTTTAGATTATGGTGACAGTTATTTGTTGTACAAAAAATATAACTCTTAAAAATACTTTTTACTGCAAATTAAATAATGATATAATGACATTTTTTTGTGTGATAGAAACTATCAGACCTAGATGTTAAACCACCAAATGCAGCCTTGAACTGTGTTGTCTCTTCAATCCTAAAACAACAAATGTTGAAAGTCCAGAAGTGATGATGCTATAAGATATTGTTGTCATCTTCCTATGATGGAAGATTTTCTTTTTGCTTGCAATTTTTAAGCCTATTTTTTAAAGCAAAAGGTTATTGACATTAAAGAGTACATAAATAAAATTGAACCAAGCAACATTTACTAAGTTTGTTTTAGATAGTAGCAAAAACAAATAGAGATTAGAACAAATAAATAATGACAACTATGATATGTAGATATACATATGATTAATAATAAACTTATTCAGTTTTCAAAGAAGTAATGATAAAAAAAAAAATTGTATATGAAATAAAAGGCCTAAATAAAAATATATATTTATATATTTTACTTATTATGCATTATCTTAATTTCTTATTTATATAACTAGTAATATTGTGTGAGAATTACATATTCTGTCTAGAGTGTTACTCATATATTAATGTTTCTTATTATAATAATTACTTTGTATTTGAAATAGTTGAGTAGAGAAGGGATATATGTATGTCAAAAGTGAGGGAACAGTGAATAAACTTATGAAAAAGAAGAGTAATGTCTACCCTAAAAAAATTTACAAAACAATTAACCTCTCTCCAATATACATATTTCCAAAGATGTAACAATATCTAGGTAAATATGACATGAAAGCATTGAAAGTATACTTGGTACAATAATTTTTTTAAATTTTACATTTAAACTCTGTTTTAGTATTTTTTATATTAATAAATTAATATATGTAATTATTAACTGCTATCAAGTTCTTTTGTTATCTTAATTATGGATTTGTTTATGTTGTTCTTTTCTCATTGGTATTATCCCAAATGCATACTTGAACAATTCTTACTGATTTCGAAAAACCATGCTCTGAGTTGAGGAAGTGAAGATATATTTACATGTTGAAAGAAGACATTCTATTCACAGATACTCTTTCTATATGAAATTAGAATTCAAGATTAATGGGTGATGTAGTTCAAATCCCATACAAAAATGTTATTTGTTAAAAATAAAATATGCCCCTCTAAGTGATGGTTTGATGTATGATGAAATACAATTTGGGTAACTCATATGCAATATTTATTTGAACAATACATGGTTTGAACATTAGCATCAATCACAAATGTAAAAAAAAATTTTTTACTACAGTACATTATAATAGTAAGGAAATTAACATTGAAATAGATGGTTATAATGTTACGCAAATTTATATTTATGCATGGATTTGTTAATCTATTTGTGCAACTATGAGTGATCATATTAGGCATAATCCAATTGACAGCCATTTTCTATAAATTCTAAAATGAGAATTTTAATGTATTGGACTTATCATTTATATAACAGTGATATTTTAAAAATGTCATAGTGTAAATAAAACAGTCTTTAAATATCCTGCTGTATGAAAAAACTTCTCCAACAGCTTCTTACAAAACAATATTGAAAAAGAAGGTATTACCAGAATTTTCAATTACTGGATGATGATAGTCTAAATATTTCCCATTTTTGTTTTGCCTTAGAGTTACAAACCAATGCTAAATGGTTAGGAAAATTGCGTATAGACAGAAATCTAAAAGAAGTGGCACAAACTTGAGTAAATCTGAAAAAAAAACAAAAAAAAACGAATGTTCAAGTTTTTATCAACATAAATTTGAATGGAAACCCAAAGTCACTTGCTTTTTAATATAATGTGTTAAAATATTTTTTTGTAATAGAATTCAATTAAAATTATTTCCTCCAAATTATACAAAATTAATATATAGTCGTTTTTTGTAAACAATATAAGATTTTAAGAACAGGAATTTGAATTGAGGATTGGTCAATCTATTCATCACCTACTCTATCTTAAACAACCAATACATATGATGACACACATGTGAAAAAAAAATATCATCCATAATATAAATATTTTGTGCAGAACCAGCTCTCATTAGTTGGGTCAGATTATAATAATCTCCCTCACATATTAAATAGCAATTCCTCAAAATTTAATGGACAAGCTTCAATCATCTAACTCTTCCAACTATTCAACCATCCATTTCATTGAAAAACCAATTATGGAATGCTCAAAACCCTTGTTAGATTTGATATTATAGTTATACCTATGTAACCATTATGTCAATCTAACCCTCATTTTGTCAGTCATTACACATCCATATATATTAATAGGAGAGGGATGAGCTGAACATATACTAAGATGTAATGTATTTTATAAGCAATATGTAATGTCTATATAATGTCCAATAATATAAGGAGTTATATTGACATAATGTTTACTTGGTGTATGCATTCCATCATCAGTTTTTCAATGAAATGGATGGTTGAATAGTGGGAAGGCTGCGAAGATTGAACTCTGGACATTATAGTTTGGGGAACTACTAATTGTATATATGGGTATGATATTATGATTTGGCCCAACTGTTGAATGCTGGTTTTGCACAGAATACGTATATAGGAATCATGTATTTTTATCGCATGTGTGTGTAATATGGATCAGTTGTTTGAGAGAGGGTGAGGAATGAAAGGACTAAAAATCCTGAATTCAAATCCCTCTATTTAATATATAATTAACTTTCAGTATAAGCAAATGAATTAAATATGGGGTTTTCTTTTTCTCTAACTATATTAAGAAATAATTAAAAACAAAACAAAACATTAGTTCTTTTTAAATATTATTAAGTAAATTTTTCTTCTTTTTTAAAAATCCTTTTTCTGTGAATTTTAAGTATCTTCATTTATCATTACTCCTTTAGCGGGGGTTATACATATATACATAAACACACTGTTAAACACTTGAAACTGATGTTTACACTGTTGGATTTCCATCTGAGTAGACTTAAAATAAAAGTCTATCTTTAAACTAATGCAATGTTCAATTATGTATGAGTTTTTGGTATAGAGCTTTTCTTAACTTTCTCTCTCTTGCAGTTGAGATCAAGTAGGTTTGACATCTTCATAATAGATTATATGTTAGAATGAACTCAGTAAGCATGACATATGTTATGGCAGTGGATAGAATAAAAATTAAAGTAGTTTTATGATTGTAATCAGAACCTTCATTACTTCAAAATGCAACAAGTTAATTTAAAAAGGTAACGACATAATTATTCATTCACCCTCCTCCACCCAAATAAACACACACACTTAAACACCTGTATTTATTTTATTTAAGTATATGTTGTCTGTTAATAGTCAATAAATTCTACAGATTTATTTAATAAAGTTTTCTTATTTTATTTTTTACAAATAATGCATAATTATTGCTGAATAAGATTACAGACACACAGAAATAAGTCAAACCTATATAAATATAAACAAGATTGTCATAGTAATTTTGAGAATACAAAAAAAAAGGCAAACTATACTTTATGAAATAATGTTAGAGTTATTCAGGGAAAATATATTTTAATGAGATTTGAGAGAAAGAGAGAAATGACAATGGAAGTTAGATGATCCAAGTAATCATTGAATTTTTTTTTACACAAGACAGAAATTTAGTTAAAATTCATGATATCAGAGTTTTGAGAAAATCAGAAATAGATTGTTATCATTCTTTGTTCAAAGCTGTACATTTTTAATATAAAAAAGTGATCACCATTTCCAAGCAAGCATAGAAAATGGTGATCATGTGATGTCTATTAGCTTAAAACCAATCTTGCCCAATAGGATACTGGTGGCTATAGTTATTAAAGAACCAAAGTCACCAAAACATATAGGTACTGAACTGAGCTCAGACCTATCTGAATATATAAGCTAATAAGCTTGGATTGAAAATATTACAGTGCTTTCAATTTAAGACTCATAGTTTTGTAGTTAAGTAGAGATAAAAAGGTGGCTGCTGGAGGGTTGCATTAGATTCTAAGATCTAGGTGCAGTGCTGTCATATCCAAGGCTCCTCACTGGTAAAGGCCACAGCCAAAACCTACTCTGGGGATATTGGATGAGTAGGTACTAGATGGGGATTTTATGCACAAGCTTTTTGGCATCTCATTGATTATTCTGGTTTGCATTGAGTGGCAATATGTTTAGAGAGTTTTACCTATTTTAAAATTCTAACATGTTAGAATTGTTTTTTTAAAGATTAGCAAACTTTATATTAAAAAAATTAATGAATTTTCAAATTGAAGTCAATTTTTAAAAAAAAAATATTATCACCAGATAACAGCCCTATTCCCAAAATACCCAATTCGGTATGCAATATCTTTTTTTAAAAAAAATCAACACTCAACTTTGAAACCATCACCTACAAAACATGATAAAAAGAAAATTGAAGAACATAATGTATTGTAATTGCCATTTTAATTTTGTTTTATTACATAATATATTAAATATTTATATAGATTACTTATATTTTCATGTTTCTATTTTGTGAAAAAATATTTTATATATCAATGTTATTAATTATTATTATAAAAGTATTATATGTTTTTCATTATTACATTTTTCAAGATTATTGTAAATGTTGCAGTTACATTTAAATAAAAGTATATAGTGTAGTGTTGTTCTCTTAAAATACAATACCATTTTTTTTTAAAAAAATGAGCAAGCCAATTGATAAAAATTTCCTAGCTCACCACAGGTTTTGTCATTAGCTCCACCTGTCAGATTTTATAAAGACCCTTGTTCTATAAATGGAAATGAAAGTTATATTATGACTTGTATTATGTACATGCACATGTAATGCATATTCTACATATAAATTGTGTCATATTTTCCCTTGAATCCTTAAATTTGCTACCTGGAATCCAGCTGATAATAGGAATACACATGACATATGATTCTGTGGCAATAAAAAAGCTGCCCCAGACTATACTATTAATACATTAAGTTTGTGGAGACTTTAAAGTAAAATCAAATGTAACACTAGCTATGAATAAATCCAAGTGTTTTCAATATTAATGTATTTAGTTTGAACTTGATGAATGAATGAAAATTATTTTATGTTATAGTGAATGACAATATTTAATTTTAATATTTTGTGAAAGTAATAATGAATAAAAATATGAAAGTAATTCAAGTAATGAAGGAAATACTTAAATACTAAAAGCCAGTAGTGTTTTATGATTTATATATCAGGCAAAAGCAGTCTTTCATAAGCAACTGTAGACAAACAGAAGAAAATCAAGCAGATTATCATTGGAAGATTTAAAAAAAAAGTCTAACATTTGCTCTTTTAAAAAGTAAATCTTCTGTTGGAATTTGTTTAATTGTAATTCATTTAAACTTTTTTTTTGTTTTTTAGCTACAGGTATAATTATTTCTATATATTTCACTTTTTCTTTCTTCTGAAAGGTTAACAATTTGAAATGGAACACAATATTTAGTACGAATGTTTTAAATCAATAATGTTAAAAATAGATTTACAATATTTATCACATTTTTATTTATTTAGAAATATAATATAATTATATTAAAAGCCATTTTTAAATATGAATATATTAATAAATTTCGTCTGAAGACCCACCATACATAGACAGTTATTAAAAATTCTGCAGAGGGAGGCAAGATTATAAATAAATAATTGTAAAACTAAATAATCACTAAAAGATATAAATTTATAGTATTTTCATCATTTGCTAAAATTTGGGTAATGTTTTTTTATTAACCTTTCCAAAATACAGCTGAATGCCCCTTACTTATAACATTTTCTGATGTTTTATTTGTCTCACACATCAATATAAAATATATGATAAAATGTTTAATACTTATTTGAAAATAATAAATTTGACTTTATTTGATATATATTTTTGTTTACTACTGAAATAAATTTTAAATGTTCACATTTTGTTTCTGTAAATATTAAAAAAATGAGATTGTAATCAAAACAAAGACATTACACATCATAAATTTTTAGAAAGATTTTCAATTTATAAAATCAATGAAATATTACTTATTTCTGGTTATTTTTAAAATTGTGAATGAATATTTGTTTCTTTTTCTTACATCTAACAAATTATGCTTTAAAAAATTAAAATAGAGAAGGTAATTGTGTTTTGAGTCTCAAGTTTAATTTTAAATTTGGGCCACCTATGACTTTCTGCCCCAAAGCATTCTATTAATTTAATCTGGATCTGTTTTCAATCCTGTAATAAAAATAGACTTAATATTTAATATTGTTATTGTTATTTTTAACTAATAAAGTATGAAATGTTCAAATACTTGTTAAACATTTGACTTCATAGGTAAAAATGAAATCTAACCTTTAATGCAGAAATAATCTAAATAGTAAACTCCTGCTATAATATTTCAACAAACAAACAATTTTTGTATGAATATTTATCAATCATTTATTGCTTCAAGACACAATATTATTATTGAAATTTAATAATATCATTGTTTAAAGTAAAGCTTTTTATTTTAAATCACTTTTTTGAAAATAAATTATTTTCAAGTAATGTAATTTATATGGTCATAATTATTTTTTTTAAAAATCATTTCTTCTAATGTTATTTTATAATAATTCATAAAAAAAAATAAAAAGGAAAGTAATAAATAGATAATAAGTAAAAAGAAATGAGATTATAAGTTTTTTTTTTTTTTTTTTTGTTACTTCAAATGTTTTTGTTTCTGTATTTAGTTTTTTTTTTTATTTTGGTGAAAATCAAGTGAGATAAATCACAACAAATTAGGAGTATTAGTTATTTTCCCTCAGTTTATTTCTTATTTAACTAATAAATTGTTTTCTTGTTTTTTCCCTGTTATTTAAAGACATTTAAAACTAGATTACTCTTAATTTTATTTTATGTAAAAAAAATGTTTTAAAAAAATTTATTGCATAATAAATAATAGAAATAATAGGCATTATATGCTACATATATAAGATAAAATAAGGTAATAAAAACTATAGTGAAAATTAGAAGATTAACATAAGAAAATAGAATAAAAGAAGTTGCAAAAAGGCATGTTATTACATAATTAAAAGTATTTATTTAAAAAATGTAATAAGAGTATAATATTTATTTTTTATCTATTAAATTAGAAGCATGATATATACAGGGATTATTAATGGAATAATCTAATTAGTGGCTGTAATATTTTTATTATACTTCTGTCACTGAGGATTTATGATATCATGTTAAAGCCTTCACTGGTTCCTTATTAAAGAATAGGTGGCAAAATAAATAATTTGGGCAGAACTATTTTATTGCTTTCACAAATTTTAACTTGTTACCAAAATAATTGGAAGTATTCTAGGGTTGTTATTATATATAAATATGCATTATTACACCACAATAATGGATGGATATATATGCTAAAAGGCTAGAATATAAATTTTTAACAAATGCTTAAAAAGTGATAAAATGTTAATACTACAGGTATTAAATAACATTGGAATCACTGCAAATATAGTGTCATATCCAGGGAAGCCAAAACAATTATTTTCTAAAAGTAATAGATGTTTTACACTATCACTGCTACTACAATAATTACATTTCATCATGGGTTCTATTACATTAATGCACAAGTCTCACAGCTGAAAAAAAATAGTGGTCAGAAATTTTTGCAATGTCAAACACCAGAAGTGGTAGAGATGTCATCTAGAGACTTTTAGCAACCACTGAGTTGATCAACATAGGGATAATGATCAAATAGTTAGTGGTTCATGAATTCATTTGATATTACAAAAATGGAGGAGAGACATTGAGCTTGATTACAGAAATGTTTGGCTGTAAAATCTGTCACTTTATTGTTGCATTAAACCATATAATGCACATTTTTCTCATGTGTCGTAGCATCAGCTGGGAAGTGAACCCGCTAACCCAAGACAACTGCTTGTAAAGCCACTGTTGCTGACCTCTCAACCATCCAATCTTGACATATAATCAGTCATGATAAAAAAGTTTCAATAAAAGTGACCCAATTAATATAGGAAATGTCTCATCCATATAAAGTTAGTAATAAAAAAATGTCATTTTACTATAAACTTTTATTAATAATCTTAGATGTTTAATGTTATTCATCTTTGTCAGCTTTATATTTGGTTAACAATATATTGTATCATCATTTTAACTGGAAGCATTATTTTTTCTGCTTTTTGTTCTTTTATGCATTGATTTCTAAATATATAGTAATATCATTTTCTCTTTCATTAATATTTTAACAATGCAGTCAAAATAAAATAGAAAAGAATACATTTATTTTATTAGATTGCATTGGAAATTGATTAATGAAGGTGTAAATTGTATTATATAAGTTCTCTTTAAAGTAATAATATTGAATCAAGTAAAAAAAAATCATCTCATATTTTAATATCACATTGTGTTGGACTTTGTCTAGTGAGAATAAAAGGTGAAAACCACAATTTGAAAAATAAGCATCTGCTTACTTATAAAGGCACTCTTATCACAAATAAGTTTTATGACTTAATTCATTAGTCATTTTTTTACAAACATTTGATTTAATTAATAAATTTAAATTTTTCTTACATTCTTTGTACCTTTTTTTACTTTACTTTTTTTTACATGGGTAAATACAATGTTTTTTCAACACAAAACTTTTGTTATTTTACTCATCTCAATGTAGAAACTGCAACAATAAGATATTGTAGTCAAAATAAGAGTCATAGATCACATGATGCAATTCTCTTAAGCTTGTAAAATATAAACAATGAGCATTGTCAATTGCTCAACAAGCTTTGTGATAAATGCTTAGTTAGAGAAAGCATTTAAAATATCTGTCAGGAAATCCTCTCCCCCAACCTCTGACCATGGTTTTGACCATTGGCACTCCTCAGAAAGGTGCTAGGATAGCTTCAAAAACTAGATCTAAAAATATCAATCCAAAGCCAGCATTTATCTAAAAGTTATCTATTGAGTGGAAAATTTCAGACACCTACATGTCTTCAAACCCACTTATCCAACTCAAGTAACTGTATGGGGCTGAGAGATCTTCATCCATACCATATATTAGTAGTCTTAGCAATATTACATTGCATAAAACTTAAGGCAGAGTCTATAAATAGTCAAATCAAGAGTCCACATGACCCAATTCTCTTAAGCTTGTAAAATATAAACAAGGAGCATTGCCATTTGCTCAATAAACTTTGTAATAAATGCTTAGCCAGAGAAAGCATTTACCAATTGCTCAACAAACTTTGTAATAAATGCTAGACAGAGAAAGCATTTAAAATATATATCAGAACCCACTACCCCAACCTCTGACCATGGTTTCATGCTTTGGCACTCCTCAGAGATGTACTAGGATAGCTTCAAACACTAGAACTAAAAATACCAATCCAAAGCCAGCATTTATCTAAAAGTTATTCAATCTTTTGTTTTGTTTTCTATATTTTTATTTATTTTTCTTTCTATATTTTCTTTTTGTTACTGATATTAGAAAGACTATGTAATGTATAAACAACTGCTAATATGTAGAAAAGATAACTCTATGCATAAGTTAGTTCTTATGCACAATTTATTAAAACATTATATATACTTAGGATTTTCCTGAAGGTTTGTGATGATGATGTTATAGTTGCACTTTTATATTGGACTATTTCCAACATCTAATATGAGTATTGAATGAACGTTTTTAAAAAAATTGATTTTATTTAAATATTCCAAATACATTCAACTGTTAGTAATAGCCCATATCAGTTGGTTAGAGCATTACCAAAATTCAATACTCAAAAATCTAAGAGCCCAGGTTCGAATTCCATGCTAGTATTGTCACTGCTCAGATAAGCAACACCTGAAGAAGAGGGGAGAATAATATCTCTTGAAATGTTGTACATATATTAATCTGTTTGATGTACTATTACTAACAGTTGAATGCATTTGGAATATTTAAATAAAGGTAAATTTTCAATACTCATATTAGATGATGGAAATAGTCCAATATTAAAACACAATCACATATACCTTATTATCTATTTACATTGTTAATGCAATATCAGTAATTTTTGCTTTAAAATTTAATATACTAATGTAACAAATATAAGTACTCCACCTTCTTAACAACTCAATAATAAAGACACACACACACACACACACATATATATATATATATAACAGTAATTGATTAAATAAAGATTTAAACAAATGATACCTGTTGTTGACTCAATAATATGATTTATATTTTTTACAAATATTCTGTGATTACAAAGATGTTGCAGTCTGTCCATGTGAATAAGTTGTATTTCTGGTCTCCACATACCATCATATGCTTTTGTTAGACCTACTTATTTTTACTGGGTTTTGTTTATGCATGTATATTCTTTCAATACAATTAAATATAGTTTTTATTTTGATCACTAGAGGTCTCTACCTTCGCATTTTCATGCGCACATTCTTTGGGCTTATTGCCTTAGTAAATATTACTTAAGTAAAACAAATAAATACTGTTATTTCCATGAATGTATTAAAAGTAAAATAATAATATTTTTTCTGCTTTCACAAATAAAAATGTGAGGCATTTATATATAAAATGATATATTTTTATATAATAACAATATGATAAAAAATATTAAACCAAAAATGATCAATTGTATTGTTTTCTTGATAACTGTGAATTTAATAAAAAGTGTAAATAAGACAATTTATACAAAGTATGTATAATTATATATCTAAATATGAGTACCACGCTTTTATTAATGAAAACTATATATATTATTTTCTAACATTCATAAAATTATTTCTTTAATGTTTTTTATATTTTCTACCTTTTTAATTTGAAATAAATATCACCAGAAAATCAAAATAAAATGAATTTATTTAAATTAGATTTTATTTAGACAAAAAGAGTAAAATGCAGAATAAGTTAAAATAATAATAAAAAAGATAATTGATCAAGTTTTCAATGACCGATTTACTTTTAAATTATAAGAATACTGTAGATGCCACTTGTATTAATTATCTTATAAAATTAAATATTTAAAATTTACTCTTTTTATCACTAAAATGGTTTTTATACATATATTCTCAAAATTTCAACTAGATTAGCAATTTGGAAGTATATGAAAATTGATTTACAAAATTTCATCCACAGACATAAGACAGACAAAAGATACTTAAATAAAAGCATTTTAAAAAAAATCACATAAATAGTTGCAAAATAAAAAAAAAATATAGCCTTATTCAACTTTTTATTTTTACTATAATTTGTTATAAATAAATGCATTTCTTATCTTCAATATATTTAATGTTTTAATGATTTATTATTTATTAAAAATATTGTTTATAATTTTGTTTAGTTTTCCAACTGTTGAAAATGTAATGTTCAAGATGAAAAGTATGCACATACGTATTATGTTTATTTTTAAGTTGATAACATTAAAAATGATGTAAAAATATTATAATTGTCAAGCATTGTTAGCCGAGAGGTCAGCGCAGCCGCCTTGCAAGCAAGCAGTTGGTTGCAGACAGTTGTTGTGGGTTCGCCTCCCAGTCGACGCTACGACATGTGGAAAAAATATAATAATTGATTTTTATTTCAGAAGATATATAATATATGCTAGAATTGATTTTTTAAAGTAATACTTTAGCAAATTATATCTCAAGAACCATATATAAACATGCAAAAAAAACCCAACCAGATGATTAAGTCAAATAACTTTACTTTTGGGAAATATATGTATTCAAGTACGAGTGCGTGTGCGGCGCAACTGTTCCCAAAAGCTGTTAATATAAAATAGCTAACTAAAAATAATAAACTAGCTGAGCGCTTTCAAAGGATCTTGTCTTCATAATGCCATAAATAGGAAGGACACGTGCTTTGCTTTATCAAAAAAATGGAATTAGCATATTTGCATATCATTAAATATATTAGCAAGCTATGATTATGAAGGCAAGATCCTTTGAAAGCGCTCAGCTAGTTTATTATTTTTAGTTAGCTATTTTGTATTAACAGCTTTTGGAAACAGTTGCACTGCACACGCACTCGTACTTGAACCAGATGATTAGTTTGAGCTATGTTATATGTAAAATGAAGGGTTAATTTATTATAATTTTCCAGATTAGTTCCATAGTTATAATATATTTATAGCACACTTTTTACAATGCGAATTTACCACATTATATTTTATTTCAAAATATTTTTCTATTTAATAATGAAGACCATTAAAGAAAATCAATAAATAATTAGAAACTAATATGAATATAGAAACTATTACCATTAGAAACCATTTAACACTTAGATGATCACAATATAAGTAACAATAACAATGTCAAACTGTTGTCAAGGCAACCACCTTTTAACAATAAAGGTGGAATCCTACCTTTATGTATGGTTCTATATATTTATATAGACACTAAAGATCACAAATTGATTACAGATATTGAAATTATTGATACAAAGAAGTCTTAATAGACCTCCTTAAACAGGTAAATATAATCTGCTCTGAATACAGATTAATAAGAAACTGTTATGGGTGTTTAAATGAAGCCATTTCATCTAATGATCCTTACCTGCTGCCTTGAATGTTTTAGTTCAGAAGGAAAATCATTGAGTTTGGAAGGTAAGGTCTTCAGAGTGATTCTTGTTCTGGTGCTCAAACTTTTCATGAAGTCCCCAAGTAATAAATCCATTGGATTACTTATATATATATATATATATATATATAATTTTCTATTTAAGATTATATTAGATAATACTGGAATAGGGTAAGTAAATAAAGGAAATTATTACTTCTATTGAAAATGTATGAAATAAACAGAAAAAATTTTGCATTAAAAATGTTACTTGATAAAACTTTTTATGAAAATAACTCAAATAAATATATATATATATCTGAGGACTTGTACTATATATGTGTGTAAAGATGATAGTCTGGACCAACTGATGATTGCTAGTTTAGCATGAAATACGTATTAGTGGTGATTATTTATATTTTCGGCATATATGTGTTTAGGTGTATCAGTGTTATTAGATAGAGTGAAGAGTAGTGGGTGGTGTGTAAGTCTATGCTCATATACCCTATATTACAAATTTTAAATAGAATGTAGTAATATAATTTTCGTTAGATTATTTAAATATGAATTTCAATTAAATTATATATAATTTTATTTTAAAGATAAATAACTAAGAGTTAAAAGTAGAAAGAACTCATAAAGGTTTTAGTATATGATTAGTTAGAAAAAGTATCATCCTAGTCGTTTCTTAATATGAATAATAAATAATAACAAAAATCAATCTCTTCTGAAAATAGAAATTGCAAAAAAATAAAAAATAAAAAAGTTTTATTTTGTAGATTTTTTTTCTTTAAAATATTAAATAATAAAAATCTTTTAAATAAGATATTTAACATAAATGCAGACAAACAGTATTTAAATGAAGTTAACTACTTATGCTTTTTCCTTTTGTTTTTTTTATTTTTCTTTTTTAACTGCAAAATGATTAGTTTATTGGAAAATATTTTAATGCATATTTTATTTACAATATATTTTCAAACATATATAAACAGAGAGAGATATCAAAAACAACTGAAATCGAGTACAAATTATAATGAACTTTTAATAATACTAAAAAACAAACCACTAAACTTCCCAGATTAATGATAAGAGCAGCACTCAAATCTAGTACTGGCTAATATACGCTTGAATAATCATTAATTCCCGGATGCATATGAAATTCTAATATATAATATTTAATAAGAAATTAAAAATGGTTTATAGATGTGTGTTTGAATTCTCTTCAACTCGAAATTGTAGGCTCCATTAACAAAAGTATAAACCAAAACAACTATTAGAATGGGGATTTAAATGCTAAGGGTAATGATTTTATATACATCTAGTACTCATGTGATGGAACAAGCTCTCACTAGATGGCACTAGAATGAAAATCTTCTCTTATCTTTAATAATATTGTACACAGAAATTTTATGGAAAGAAGTGACTGACTTTTTCACAATACTCTTAAACCATTTATTGTAATCAAGAGTTAGAAATGAAACCAGATGGTGATATCAAATCTTTAGGCCAATTTGAGCTTAAGATTTTTATCAGTTAGGAGCACTGAATTGCACATCTTAAAATCATTTTATATATTGTTCAAACAAAAAATCTAAAGACTTCATACACCAGTGTTTTGAACTCAATGTTTTTTAACAGATATATAGCTCCAATATTATTTAATTAGTGAAATGCCCAAAATAATGATCGAAAGGGAACAAACTTAATTTCGTAGTTTGAATGTTATCAATGCCATTCAAGTACGTGACATACCTATATTATGCCAATGATAAAAGAAAAAAAAGTAGCTGGATTTAATTTTGCTAGATATTTTTGAAGTGTCATCATCAAATTCAAAATAACCTGTGGGTATTGTGTTTATCTTTTCCATAAATGAAATATAAAAGATACTGTTTACCATGAGGTTAAGGACTATAAAATCTATGACTATAGTGATAATATTGAAGACCTCAATAAAATCATTAATGAATTTATCTCCTGGCTAGAATCTGGACAGAATTATGATATTTTGTTAGTAATAAAAAAACAATACCCAAAATAAATAATAATTATTAATTTTTCTGAGTCTTATTGAACAATAAACAAGATTGGTATCTTCTACTCATATTTTAAAAGAAGACTATTCTATACATTTTAAAATTTATATAATAACTGGACTTATATCAGATTAATGCAAAATGTCCCATGATTATATTTATCATTAATAGAAATATGAGTATACAATAATAACATTTTTTACTATCTAAAAGTATTTGTTCTCACATTGTATATGAGCATGTCTATATATTGCAAGCTGCAATATTGGTAATCAAATTCTCATAAGACATATTTCATCAAAAAGCAAACTGCCAACTCATTTATTGTGCTAAATAGGAAAAATTTTGAAGAAATATGCTTTCTGGATAAGATTGTAATAAATGCACCATTTGATTGATTAGTGAAGTAAAAATTATTTTAATGCAATAATAACTGTTTAAATATAAAATATATGAACATATAAATATACATACCATTTTAAATATGTATTAACTAAAAGGTATAGTATTTTTTTTACAAAAATAGTATTATTTTTACTTAATATTTTTTTTTTCATAAAAAACCGCAAAATATAATAAAACTATTAAAAACAGTTACTAATTTGATTTATCTTTATCATTTGATTTCCATTCCCATCCCCTAATTTTGCAACGATAATTTCTTTTGTCGATTTAATGTTTTTATTCTGCTTTTAAAATTAATGTAATAGTTAAACTTAATCTTTCAAATTCTGGACTAAATCTTTTTTTTTTCATTCTAGTGCTATTTTAAATTTTATTTTTTATTAGCAAGATAAACAGTGATATTATATATATGCAATAAAAAAAATAATAATTCTTCTTCAGTTATACTCAGGTAAATAAAATCGTTTATAATATATATATACACAGCAAAACTATCATAATCACAAATGCTGTATATATGAAATCTTAATGTTACCAAACGAAAATTTTGCTACTAATATAAACCATTATGGGAGTATTAGATCCATTGTATTGAAAATATTAATTTAGATTAATTTTTATATATTATTAATTTAACTTTGAATGAAAGAAAATTTGGAATTGTAGCACTGTTCTCTTTTAGATAAATACTGTATATATATAAATTTTTTTTGCTTAGATAAAATTGCATATATACTTTTAAATATTCATGTACCAATTTTATTTTAAAAGTTTGAATTTAATTTTAATACTCTAATTTTTACTCATGCAAATAAATCGCAGAATAAATCTTGTCTTTTGTATAAATAATCATGTTTGATAACATAAAGCAAAGTTTCTAGTGTCAGATCAATAGGTTAAAAGATGATCAGCTAGGATTACATCAGCTTAATCATGTAAGCAGAAAGAGATGAAAGGCTTCAAGTAAAATTTTTCAAAAATAAAGCCTAAAGAAAGTTGGTTCAAAGAGTTGAATCAAAGATGGTTTACAGAATTAAATGCTAATATCAGTAAAAATATTTTTTTTATATTCTAGCTAAAATTTTGATTTTATAACATGTATCACACCCTTTCTATGTTTTTTTATATAAACAGATTCTCTATCTCTCTTTATATATATATATGATTTAATATAGATTTGAACACATACTTTAGAGTTCCATTCATCCATACACTCTATGTCACACAATTAATACACATGACCACACACATGTAAATAAGATAAATGATCTCCATTATATATATTTCATGCTGAGCCAGCATTAATTAGTTGGTCTAGATCATCATCTTCCATATATATATATATATATATATATAATCAGTGCTCACTTTATATATATATATATATATATATAATCAGTGCTCACTTTATATTAATATAGTAAATCACACATTAATCGACAGGCTTCAATCTATTCCACCCTCCAACTCTTCAATCATTCATTCCATTGAAAATTTGATGATGGAATATCCAAAACCCTTGTTAAGGTCAATATTAATGTTATGCCCATGTTGACTTTAAGTCAATCTGATGCCTCATATATAGGACCTTGTCTATTTAAATACACAGAAGAGAAATGGGCAGGGTACATGATGAATTTGTAATATTTTAAATATATGTCTATGATTTATATCTGTATAATTTATTTCTCTCTCTCTCTCTATATATATATATATATATATAACATAAAGGATTTATTCCTTGTATTATATATATATATATATATATATATATATTGTTAAAATTAGGTTGCCTTGACAATAGTTTGAGATTGTTGATTATTATCTATCTTGGGATTGTCTTAGTGTTGACTGGTTATATACATATGTGTGTGTGTGTGTGTGTGGAAATATCCTATATTTTCATATTATATTTTTCTAATATGAAAATATAACATATATTTCCACATATTTTATACATATTTAACAAATTACATATGTTAAAAAATATTAATTTATATACAGGTTTGCATATTTCTAGATAAATACTCAAAAAAGTCCATTAACCATTTAATATTTTATTTATAAATTCCATGGAAATATTTTAATTTATAGACATATAACTTTTCTGTATATTTTAGTATATACAAACCTTCTGGTTTCTTCTTTATCTTGATTTTTTTAATATTTATTTGCAAAGTTTAAATACTGCAATGCAGAACAAAATATGTTCTAGTAGTTTTTAACAGCACACATAGGAAATAATGATCATGTGACTTTTCCAAAATTATTGATGAAATACAGGAATAATATTTAATTAACCAGGCTAATTGACCAATGATATTTAATCATTTTTTCCATTTTTATTATATTTACCAGCTAATAATAAATAATATTTTATGGCCAACTCTGTTCAGTAGTGAGCCCAAAAACATTATGCACAGTTTGAGCATTGCTCATCTTGGTTCCTATATTAAATCAATATATATATATATATATATATATATACATATATATATATATATATATATTTGTATTTATTATTAATAAATGTAAACCTATATTTACAATTATTAACAAATGATATTACTCTAGCCTACTACTTTCCTTTTGCTCATCTAATAATAGGAACATATATTTAGATCTTCTAAGAATATTATAATGTCAAAATAATTTAAAGTATACATAAAAGAATTCAAATATGCTTATAGATGCTTAGCAATAAAAACAAGAATTATCTTTGTGATGCAACTACATACACGGACAAGAAATTATATCTGATGAGCTCTATGGCAACCTTCCATTTTCTGAATTCTATCAGATCTAACAATGGGGACCAAATAATATCTAAGGTTAACATGATGGCTTTTTTCTTTATATACTTCAAAGAAAAAAATCAGAACGTTCTAAGCTTTCAAATCCATATCTTAGTGCTTCAAATAAACTGATAAAAAATATCATTTCAAGCCATTGAATTATTTGCAAACATAGAAAAAATGACAGACTCATTACACCCAGAACCTTCAAGCATACCTAAATTTGTTCTTTCACATCTCAGTCAATTCTCAATCATTTTTTTTGTTGAGCATGTTAAATTTTTTATGGAAAGAACCATATGATATCAGGGGGTTATATCTGATTTAATTAGTCCCATTTTTTAAAAAAAGCATTATTACCATCATTACAAAATATCAGATGCATATCCATGGGATTAATTCTTGAAAAGAGTCATTAATAAAAGAATAGAAGCGCATATATATGTGTTTAACTCTTGGGAAGAGCCATTAACAAAATAATAGAATCACACATATTACCTATATGATCCAATTCTCAATTTTCAAAAAAAAAAGACTTATTAATAGACCAAGCAGTACAACTGGACATAAAACAATTTTTGATTTGGCACCAGTTGATATTCTTATAGAAACATTAACAAAAACTACAATACCTAAGCCCATGATAAATATAAATAAAATCACAAATTTGTTTATAAATAGAAAAATCCACATAATAGTTAATTAAATCAATTATTTTATATAGTGCAATGTTTATAAACTATAATATTTAAACAGTTTATAAACATCACACTATTTGATTTATTTACATACATTTACTTTCAAATAAGAATGACTTATCGTAAATTCTAATAAATTTCACTAGCGTCATTCATTCAAGCAATGTAAAAGTAATTTAAAGTGATTATTTATTATCTTCATGCTTTCACTTTCAAACACTTAAGATTTGCCCATACAAAAGTGTTTGGGTTCAAAAAGATAGATGGCCACTCTATCTTTTCCAAAGACTTTATCATGTATTTGAAGTGTTAGTATTCAGTCATTTATAGTTAAAATCTGCAAAACGCATGTGCACGCTTAATGCTGTTTAAATATTATAATACTTAATTGAAAAATATCTTATTTTAATGTGAATCAATCAAATTTACCACATATATAAATCCACTACTTAATACAAAAACAAATAGCTCCCAGAGATATATACATTCATTTCAGGACAAAGTATATCTTTCATCATACATGAATGATATTACTATCTTTTTGACATTAAAAAACAATTTCATACATTAATAAAGATATTGAATGAATACACAGTTACATATCAAATTGGAGTTTAATTTGGATAAGTCATGTGCTTAATCCCTATATACAGGAAAAATTTAACCATAAGTGTTCTATGGCAAATACACAGCATTCGTAGGATTTACTTTCTATCTACCTTACATGGAAATGTGTAGATAGATAGATTCAGGATAGTCTCAAATACAATAGAAAACACAATATCATTTTCAAAATCATTAATATACTGAAAAGTTCACTTATCAATATGATCATTATTAAAAAAATCACTTATTATATTCCTATAATAATCTTTATAAAATCCTTTAATACAAGAATCTGTTAATTATTGTAAGATACTGCTGTAGATAAAGAAAACTGTTCCAATTTCAATTAGTTTACAAACACATAACCATCTTAGCATGCTAGAATTGTATTCACTACATGTATTTAGAATAAAAAAGCTACCAATCTGATATAATCCATGATTAAAATTTTTCCAAGCATTAAAACAAAACTCACTGTCACACCAACTGACAAAAAAACCTCCTTATTCAAAACATCAGGCAACAATCTTAAAATCAATTATGACAGTAATAAATTCACACAAGACAAATGCCAATATTGAAAAATCTTTGTAGCATTATACACAATGGAGAAGTCAAAATCTCACCATGGCCAAGGTCTATATAATAAACAACTTTTACAACAATTGAATCTAAATATTTCAATTTTCTCCTTAAATTAACCAGGTAGTCAATGCCAATTTTGATGCCATGCCACTGCAAAGAAAAGTACTAAAAGCACTGTTTTTAATGCATTACTATCAAAACCCATATCAGCACAATTTACAAAAACATAATTATTTCCATTAACACATCATAGAATCTTTTTCAAAGGGTTATTATGCAGAAAACTTCAATACTACTTTGATACTATATACCTTGTGTGTACAAAGTGCATTTACAATTATAAATATAACATGAGAACATATCACAACACATTTACAAAGAATCTTATTCAAATAATAAAGGATAAACAATTACTCTATCAGACATGTTTGCAAATACTTTGTGCAAAACTAACATAATTAGCAACCATTTATAAGTGCAATCAAGAATATCCTATGCATTGTTTTGCAATTTTTCATGCATAAAATTCATTTTGAAACATAAGCCTATTTATAACAAATTAATAAAGCAAAACAATTTATATATATATTTTTAAAAAAAAAAGGAAATAGAAGAGAGAAAAATAAATATTAATTTGGTGTTTCATAAAATAATGTTTTTATTATTTATTTTTTATATAAAACTTTAACCATTATAATATATATATATATATATATATATATATTGATCCTAAATACAAGTGATAACAAGTTATGTGATTATAACTTGTTTTTGTTTTTTCATAAATGTACCTTTAAAGGTTTTTGCAATGATATATATTGCAGAGGCTTTGACTATGTGTTGAAACTGAACTGAGATCAGACCCATGTAGCTATGTGGCTTGTTAGGCTGGGTTTGAAGACTTTACCGGTCTGAAAAATTCATGCTTGCAAACTGATAGAAACTTTTTGCATAAACACTTGGAGTCAGTGTTTAGATATAGTTTCTAGCTCTATCCTTCACTGGTGACAGCAAATTAGCTTGAAATCAACTGATCTGAGGGTGGGAAAATGAAAGAGATAGTGAATTCTGACTCTTTTGTCGTTTATGTAAACAAATACACTTGTTCCGTGGTTTTGGTAAAATGCCATCTATTGATCATAAATACAAGTGATAGCAAGTTACATAATTATAACTTGTTTTTGTTTTTCATATATATATATTATGATGATCGCACATACTGCGATCACACATATAGATATTTAACATTTAAAGAATATTGTGTTTGGAATACTAAAAAGTGAGTTTAAAAAAAAATTATAAACAAAGAAATGTTTAATTAAGAAAAAAGAGGGAAATAGAATCGAAAGATTCTTATTTTTTACCCTCCAAAGTCAAGATTTTGAAAAAAAATAATTAAAGTTAGAAATATTGAAACTGTATATTAGTGGAATGAATAGTAATTAAGAAATATAAATAAAATACAAACCAAATACGATTTAGAAAAAAGGGTAAAGTTGAAAGCCTTAAACAGAGTAAAATAGAAAGTTAAAACATGACCAAGGGTTATAAAAATACACATTTGACGATAAACGAAATGTGTGTATGGAGTATATATAAAGTGTAATAAAGACAGAAAATTTGATGCTTGTCAAAATAAAAATAACAAACATTTTATTAAAAATCTGTTTAATGAAAAAAAATGAATAAATAAATAAATGTACATAGTCTATGAAATTATGCAAAGGCAAATCTATAAATGGCCGAAGGCACATTCAGAAAAACAAAGGTGTGAACAACAGCAAAAACAAAGGATCGAAAGGACAAAGAACTGGGGAATTTTAATTAAAAGTATGATTAGAGTGGGAGACTTCTTGTCGAGATGTTGGTGGAGATACTGCTCCGATAATAAGCAGTGATAGTTAACAAGATATGATTTCTAACATTGGTGCCTCATCAAGAATGGCTGGTTAAGGGCTGTCCTGATCGCTTGCTGATCCAGACTCACTGTGCTAATTGTTCTCGTCTAGATGCAACAACTGCAGACATAGCGCCTGCCGGAGTGTTCATTTTGTTTTGTCCTTGATGCCCTAAATGTGGAGGAGTTCCCACAACCAAAATCTAACCCAAAAGTGACCATTCCTTGCTAAAGAAGTGGAGAAATTCCACGTGGTGGGCAGCAAGACTTCAAGTTAATTAAAAGATTTAATCACCTAGGTAAATATGTATACTACATTTTATATTTCCATGTGCACATACCTTCAATTTAGACAATGGTCAAATTCTTACTTTGAATGATAAAGACATTCTTTAACTTTTTAATATATACCCGGAATGATGATTTATAAATGTACAATCATTTATAGGATCTTTTGTTTGTGTACTCGTAGCATTATAGCATATAACCTGTTTTATTGAGTGTAAATGATTTAAAGAATTCCTTTTATTGTTAATTTATTCTATTAAATATATTTATTATTGATTTAAATCTGCTTCGTCTCATTCTTCGCCACTCCCAAAGAGTAATATATTCGTAGGCTTTGGGAAATAATTATTACCCATTATGAGTACTGAATTAACACGTGAAGCTAGTGGTGCAGTATTTTGATCCCATTAAAATTTATAAATATCCAAGCGCTGTAACTCTGTTAAATCTTACAGCAGTCGAGAGATGGTTGACTGGGAAAAATAACCGGGGCTATACCCATATAGTTACAGGTTCGGTCAAGTACAGATATAGACTCGTTTATGTCCGCATGTTCTCTCTGCTTGTGGTAGCAGAAAGTGGACGATCTTTAATTTTAAGAATTCCCCATTATACATAAATAAAAGGGAAGTTAAGCTTTCAATTGGCCGGTTTCCATTACAATATATATATATATATATATTAATTCTCAAATATTGCTTAATAGTATTATTGTCAATATATAATGCTATTAATTGTCAATATATAATGTTAATTTTTCAAATGTGGACTTTTATGTATGCTTTTTATTTTTTTTTTGTTTTAAAAAAATCGACACATATATTAATTTTTAATAATATTGACTGATTGGTGTTTGATTGTCTATGTATGTTTGTAGACAAATAAAAATATTTAAATAAATTATATATCACTACAGACATTCTTATGATTTGAGAAAGAAAAAACTCTGAGTAAAGTAGTTGTTATTGTGCTGAAGGTAGGATATTTAACTATTATATTTTTATTTCACAGAAGCTCCCAGAAATACTACTATAAATTCATCATTTATTCATGAGAATATTAGAATTAAAATTATATAAACATATACTTTTAGAAATAGTATAAAATAATTTTAAAAATAGAAAATTTAATAAAATGTTACAGAAATTAAAATCCAGGTGATAAATCTTATTTCAGTTTTATGGCTACAAAAATGTATATTTTACTGTTAAAAAATATTGGAATTTAAATAATACTATGATTGCATGATTTTTATTTCAGATTATGTACCAAAACAGCTCAAAATTAAATATATATGTTATTTTTACTTCTAATTTTAAATAATAAACAAAATTATTTAAGCTTTAGCTTCTTGTACACAATTGTGTCCATTGAAACTGATGTCTCTCCCCCCCCCCATACATATTATTTTAAAATACAATAGAATCGATCTATTAAAAAATCTCTAACTAAAATATATTGCTTTCATGCAAGTAAATTTATTGGCTACAAGCCAGCCATAAAAAAAAAATTAATGAAGTGCAGAGAAGAAAAGCAGTATTAGGATATCTGCACCATCAAAAATCATGCATCGTTCAAAAAAGAGGATTAATACTGTTCTGGGAAATGGTTATTACAAATTCATGGATATGATATTTTTATAGGAACAATAAATCATAATTGACAAAGATTCTCTGTCCCATATTATAGATTTAATGTTTGTGTAGCTCTCAGGAAAAAAAACACATCTGATAATAACTGTATAGCATGCATTTTATTCCAATTATTATTATTTTTTTTCCCTTTGCTTAATAAGAATTAATATTTACAACTTTAAATTGATTCAAAATATTTCTAAATTTAAGATCTGACTATTAACTCATTTATAAATCGAAAGA
Source organism: Epiperipatus broadwayi (assembly GCA_028023455.1). Lineage (NCBI taxonomy): Eukaryota > Metazoa > Onychophora > Udeonychophora > Euonychophora > Peripatidae > Epiperipatus > Epiperipatus broadwayi. Next base: position 2,574,117 of record JAQFVV010012546.1, read on the forward strand.
TTTCGCAATCATTAATGTTTAACAGAAATAGTGGACTTAATCAGTGAAGAATTTATTAGCTTCACACTCCCAAATCAAAATGCTTTAGATTTGCCTATATAATTAGAAAAATAGGTTGGAGATAAGAGTGGGCCACTCTTATTTTTATAAAGTTGAATCTTGTGTTTACAATTGTAGAGGTCTCTTTTGTAATAAATTAAGCACTCAAGGTGCATGACTATGTAAAATATAGAAAATAAGACTTTTATGATATACATTTTTTAGTATTGATGGATAAAATAATAAATAGTTTTATAAGAAGAGTTTAGATGCACATACTCCAATTCATATATAAGTTTTTTTTATGAAATCTATTATATAAATATAATTGTAGAAAAATATGTTTATAGACAAAGAAATAATTGTATCATTATTATTATGTTTGACTTATTTCCCAGTCATTTATTATTAGTATATCAAATAATTTTTTTAATCATATCAATTAACAACATATACTTTAATTTGGCATTACTCTTCAAACATGAGGAGAATATGTGTATCTATATATTGAGATTATTTCCATCATCTAATATTAAGTATTGAATGTTTTTAGAAAAATTTAACTTTAAATCCTCCAATTACATTCAACTGTTACTAATAGCACACATGATAGTATGTGCACAATGTTTTGAGAGGTATTTTTCTCCCTTCTTCAGGTGTTGCTGGCCTTACCTCTTAGATTCTTGAATATTGAATTTTAAGATAATGCCATCATGGTTGGTTAGAGTGTTATTTTAAAATTCAATATTCAAGAATCTTAGGGTCCAGATTCAATTCCCCATGCTAGTACTGTTATTTGTCAGGTAAGCAACATCTGAAGAAGAGAGAAGAAGAATACCTGTCAAAACATTGTAATTGAAAAATTTAAATAAAATTAAATTTTTCTAGAGACATTCATTACTTAATATTAGATTATGGCAATAGTCCAATATAGAAATACATCTAAAATATCAGCATCACAAATCTTCAGGAAAACATGAAGGGAATATATTTTTTATAATTAATATAAAATCTAATTTTATTTGATTATTTACTTATCAATCTATCAAGTTTTTCACCTGTCCTTTCATTCAATTAGCTATCTTTTATCTTATTCATTTATGCTACTGACTTACTTCCTATCTTTCTTTCAGTATCTAATAATAATAAAAAAAACATGGAAAAAAAAAAGATAATCCTTAAAAGGTTGATTAAGTAGGGAGGGATGACACTTACATTTTTTATTCATTGTTCTATTCTTTTAAGCTAAGAATTATTTGTAACTCATAATTTAATTGATATTGAATGACTATCTGGATTGGCGATGGTCCACTATGATGAAGAAGTAGCCTTACCAAAATTTATTAGTATTTAAAATGATTTACAAATTTTAATTTATTGAAATAGTTCTAAACATTAGAAAGATCAACTGCTAATAACTAAAACAGGTTTGTTATTTTTACTTTTGTTTTATTACTTATCTCACAGTCTATTAACCATTCAGATGGAATACTACTAAGATATTTTTTCAATCTGTTAAATGCATCACATGTTTAAATACATATTTGATGTTAGTCAAAATGTAATAAACTTGGCAGTATATTTATTTATGTGCATTCATGCCCTCAGTAGTAAACAAAATTTATTTTTGTACAAATTCCAGAATTCTATTTCCGTTTGTTTTCCATTTCCATATCAAATTTAACTACATAACTTTCAATTTTTACTTGTTTTCTGATCCTACTACTAAATTTTTTTATGACAATTTTAAAGTGATGTTGGGATTTATCAAAAAAACATTATGGAGTTTTAGTATACAATTCTTCTAATCATTGCTTGGACAGAGTAAAATAATTTTAATATATTTTTTGTGTTTTAATATACTCTTTATCATAGGCTGAACATAGGACAGGATTTTTTTGTTTTGTTTGCAGAACATCAAGATGTACTAACCACTTTACCAAAAAGCCCATATATACATATTTTAATTGCTATTGTCTTTATACATAGATTTCTAATACTTTTATGATAAAGTAACCTTTACTTACTTTTCCATGAGCAATCATTTTACAGAAAAAGAATTTTGTGAAATATTACGGTATTTTAATCTTTAATATTTATATTTAAAAAAGAATTGCTTTCTCAAGTATAGAGAAAAATGAAATGGAACGGAACTGTTTAGTTACTAAATATAAATTTGATTTAATTGGCTTTAATATAACAATCTTTATTTTTTCTTAATTTACAATAGAATATTGCGTTTGTATATTATTAATATGCATTCAGCATAAATTTAGAAAATAAAACAATGTCTATTTGGAATTAGTCTATATAATATAACTTTATGTAACAGACAATGCTTTATTAATAAGAAATCAAAAATAATTCAATTATAATTTAATATAATACTGTCTAGCTTTTTAAATTAATTTATAGAAAAATTCAATATGTGTAGATCTCCATACTTAACATCAATACATTGAACTTTAATAATCCCTTTTTTTAATAAATGCTGTTAATAAATTTCCCTTATATGTATATTTAATTACAAATTTTTATTATTTTTGAACTTATATTTTCTTGCTTATATAATATCTTTTAAAAAAAGTTTTTTTATATATTTATATTTTATTATAAAAGAGATAGACTACACACACATATATACATATGTGTGTGTTTTATCACACTTTTTAAAAAAATCTACACAAAGGAATCTATATCAACCCCTCTCACTAAGGGTACTTTTAAAATATTCACTACACTTTTTCAAATGAATAAAACATATAGCACATGTTATAAGTTGTCTAATTTCATGTACATATATTATAAACTTCTATTCCAGCACTCATGAGTTTTCCCAGATCATAATCTCTTACACATATTTTTATTCTTTTCTTACTGTAAAAAAGTTATTGAACATGACAGCTAAAGAGCTGTACAATCAATATTTAAAATAGATTTGTTAAATGTCACATAACAGTATATTTATTTAATTTTGAAATATTATTTAACATTACATGTATGATGAGTTTTTTTTATTATAGTTTTAAAAATGAGTGAAATATCTCTCACAAATGTTAAACCCAATTCCAAAATCCCCTGGTTTTTACAACTTTATTCTTAGACTGAGTACAAACCTTTCCCTGAATACAGATATTATTAGTAAGACAGCAAAAAAAGTAAAGATTTAAAAGATACATTGGTTACTTTGAATTAATATTATACATAATTAAAAAAAACCTAAACATTCCCTTCTATTGTTGAAACTGATTTCTTTTGTCCTTTTTTTCTTTCTAGAGTGTAATGAATGTATTTCACTACTCTATTGCACTATTATATAGTTTATAGATTATACCAAGAACATCTCCCCCCCTCAAAAAAAATTCTAGTTACCCTGATTGATCAGTATAATTATTGATTCCATGGCAATGAGTTTTCTTCATCCCAACAATTGTCATGAATTGTCTGTTATTTCCTCTTAATCCTGTGTCCTTGTTTAGCTCTATAGATACTCTTTTACCAGGTTGTCACTTCCATGGCAGTTCCTGGTGTTGTCCAGCGAAGACATCCCCAGAAGGGGAGAGTTCTGAAGTTTCTTAGACACTCAACATATTTTCTGCACTTCTAAATATTGTTTATATATATTTAACTTTTACTGCAGTTAAATTAGAGCAGAATCTACACTGAAGCAAACTCAATCAATTAATCATGATCTTCAGCAAAATACCAATAATAATAACAAAAGATACTCCCATAATTTATAGTTTTTTGAGTCCTTTCAAATTCTGTACTTATACCTTTAATATATGTCTTTTTTGGATCATATTTTGCTTTTAATCTCGTAGCAACATTCCAGGTTGATCAGCACAATAGATAACAAAAATACCTCACCTATCTAAAGATTCAACAATAGACTTAATTAGAAAAAAAAATCTATATTTCTTTTCCTATCACCCTTCCATTTCCCAGAATTAAAACAAGACAAAAGAAATTTATATATATATAAAATTTCCAAAATTCCACCCTTATCTCCATTTTAAATAATTTAACTGACAGAATGTTGATTCATTAGAAATGAAAGAAAACATTTAAAATACCATTTAAAACAAAATAATTTTCTTTTTATTTTAACAATAACACTATATAAACAGGTAAAAACTTCATATAATAGTGCCAACTTGTGCTAACCAGAGTAATCAATGGATGCCAGAAGGCTTGTGCATAAAATCCCTATCTAGTCCCTACTTATCCAATATCCCCAGACTAGTTTCTGGCTTGTGGATGAGTAGGCACTAGATATGGATTTTATGCACAAGCCTTTTGGCATCCATTGATTACTCTGGTTAGCACAAGGTGGCACTACTATATGGAGAGTTTTGCCTGTTTACTAACAGTTATGTGCTAGTATGGGATGGTGATCATGTGAATAACACTATATATTTTTCTCTTAAAATTTATATATATATATTAAATAATACATATCTATATGAACTGTCAGAAAAATACCAGCTCAGTACTTTTAATTAGAAGCATTTATAATTACAAGTTTAACATATAATTAGAAACAAATTGTGTACAGTATGTAATCAGTTCTGGAGAAAAAATTCCAGACTGATTAAATAAACAATATTCATTAAATTTTCAATGTAATTAAAAAAATAAGATAATGAAAAATATAACTAATTTAAGATAGAAAAATAAATATCAAACAAATTGATATCTGGGTAACAAATCAAGCAGTGAGCAGAGTCAGAAGGTATATATACTGAAATTGCCTATTGTTCAATTTTAATATGCAGACATATAGATACAAATAGAAAACATCAGAAGAAAAAAAAGAACAGCAGCAGCAGAAAATGTAGAAAGCAAATAAGCAAAAGAAGAAAGCTAGTTAGTTGACCAAATAGCCTATAAGCCAGCTAAAACCACTGAATCCAGCAGGATCAAACAATCTTTATATGGTCGTGTTGATAGAAAAATACATGGCTAGACTGAAGCTAAGTGTCTGTTAATTTGCACTGCCTGTCTCCAGAACATCATTTGCAAGATTCTGTGATATATATCATGAACTTGCCTTTGGTAATTTTTATACCCATTATGAACTGAATCTATGGAATCCAACCTAGCCATAGTACACTAATCCAGGAGAAGCATCCAACTACCAAGAGAAGCCCGTTATGAATCTGACAGGATCAAAAGACAATAGTGTTCACCCGGATACTATACAAAAATCCTTAGTAAATATATTTAGATGTCTTGATAAGACTTTTAAATTTTATTTCAAGAGTGAACTTTTAAAATTTATTTCTAGCTGGGACTGTTAAAATATCATTTCTATTTATTAATTTTAATATATATATTTTTTTTTTGGGGGGTGAAGAGGGGTGAGAAGTTGTTTGTTTATTTTGGGGTTTGTTGGGGGGTGTGGTGAATAAATATATATATATATATATATAAATAATTATTGTTTTGAATAATTATATATATATATATATATATATATATATATATATATATATATATATATATATATATATATATATATATATATATATATATATATTATGCACTTGATTGTTTGAAAATATTATAGTTTAATAAGTGTTCCTATTTGTGTTTTAAATGATAAATATTTCTCATATGTTTTTTTTATATTTTAATAAATATGTATAGATTATTAGTATAATTTATGTTTCTCTCTTTCACTTTACTTATGATTAAATAGATAATCGTATTTAGATTTGCTGTGTTAACATTCTCATATTTTTAATAGCTAGCTATGGGTCAATTGCTTGAAGCATATTAATGTCATCTCATAGTTCCAATGGCTGTATGGTGCCCATATGGTTTACAACCATTACAAATATCCCCATGAGATGTGTCAATACTTCTTGCAGTAGGGAGGGATACATTGATCTGAAAAAGTGGCCATTGTTATAATATTTTTATTAAATCTCAGTCTGACCGGGGGTATGATTAATATGTAAGTATTGATCACATTTTCCTTCTTTGCTTGAATAACAGGATCTAGATATAAAATGTTAATGATTACTATGATCTAATAAAGTAGAATAATAAATAATAAGTAAATAGACTTAGAATAAATTGTAAAAAAGTTAAATCCTGTTACAATATATATTACTATCTAAGTAATTTTACATTATGTTTTTGAAATATGTAGTCAATTGCTTTATTTGTATTTTACTGGTGATTCACTATGATTAATATTAAGATATTTATTTTAAAAAAATAGCTCTTGCTATATATTCTCAATTGCGTCAGTTTACTCTAGAAAGTAATTCTAATAGTCTTAAATCATATGTTTTCTTACAAAATATAACAGCATTCTTGTGTATCTCATAAATAATATTATTCTACATCTTTACATACCTATTAAAATCTAGCTGTACTTTTCAGTTATCCATCTATTATCTTTTTAGGAGCATGCCCAGTTCATTTCATTTCAACTGACTACTTTTATTTATAATATTTTGAATTTTATTTCTAAAAAAAATTGTTTTACTAATTATTGTTCAAAACCAGTAATTCTTTATGCTATAACAATAACCTTTTATATATATATTCTACCATTAACTGTTGCATGTTTGAGATTACAAGATGGTAATACATCTTAATTCCCATCTCCATTTTAATTTTGAGTTTTTGCTTTAATAAATAAGGACTTGAGATTCAAAACTAGATTCAATGCAGTTATATTTCTGACAGTCATCTTTAATTCCTTTATTACTATTAAGCTGATATCATGAAATTTTAAAATAAAAAAAAACTTAGATATAGAACCCAAGCTAATATACTTATATAGCATTATAGATCTGTTATCTGTATAGTAATAACAATTTAATAATTATCTGTTAACTACTGATTACTTAAACTTAAAATAGATGCCACTAGTGTAGGAGAAGAAATGCCTTTTTACTGCAGTAGATTGAAAAAATCAAATAATACTGTTGTTGGTATTATCAAAAAGTGAAAAAAAAAAAACATTCCTCAAAACTTTTAAATTGGCTGGATATTAGTTTGATAAAGTTGGCATTATTTTTAGGTAGAAAAATAAATATGAATGTTAACATGCAGCATATATTATGTTGTCAATGGCAAGTTGTAGTGCAAATATTTAAATTAATTTTAAAATGGTTAAATTTAATTTTTACTTTATAACCATAAATTCTATATATTTAAAACATAACAATGAGATTATAATGGGAATTTTTGTTTTGTTTAATAGAATATCTTGTTTATGTACTTCATCATTTTGTCATCTGAGGTTCAAATTTTGTGACCTCTAATCTGACACAAACAGTAATTCTGTCTTCGCTAAAATAAATTTATTTTTATAGACCAAATAAACTTTATTGAAGAAAACAACTGCTCATGCATATATATATATTCAGTGCTAAAAGTGCTCAACAACAAAAAAAATATTCTTATATTATGATGTTTTCAAGACATTTTTTTTATAAATTAATTCTTCAATTTTGCATTTATGACTTAAATTTCTTTTCCCTATAAAACTATTTAAAAATTTTGCTAATTTCCTTTATAAATAACCCTTATCCAGCCAATTAAATATGTTAATTTCAAGATTTTTAAATTTCATTTGATAAAGCGGCATGATAAACTATAATGTTATTTTCAATTGTTTAAAGTGATTGAACATTTTTGAAAATAGCAGAGTTTATTTCATTAATAGTTGATAGATCCTAGATATCAATTCTATTTTTAAATTTCAACAAAGTTTGAATTTTTTTATGTAAGCTTAAAAAATATTTCATTAGCTTTTATACTTATAATAATGATATATCTAAAACCACCAAAACATCACATAATCATCATTCATCACATGACCGCCACCTCTTATGCTTGTGTATAACTGTTGTTAAAACAGGAAAAACTCACTATACATATTGCCACACATAGCAAGCTAGAGTAATAAATGGATGCCATAAAGCCTGTGCATAAAATCCCCATCTAATGCCTACTCATCCAATATTCCCTGACTAGTTTCTGGATTGTGGCTAGGTGCAGTGATCTCAGATCCAAGGCTCCTCACTGACGAAGGCCACAAGCCAGAAACTAGTCTGGGAATATTGGATGAGTAGGCACTAGATGGGGATTTTATGCACAAGCCTTCTGGCATCCATTGATTACTCTAGTTTGCTGTGTGTGGCAGTACGTATAGTGAGTTTTGCCTGTTTTAATAATCATCATTCCCTATGCTTACACAAGCTGTTATTAGCAGTAGTGAACTTTCAATACAGAAACTAGGTCAGAGATATTGGATGAGTCGGCACTAGATAAGGAATATTATACACTAACCTTCTAGCATCCATTCATTACTAAGACTTGCAGTGGCACCACTGTATGGAGGGTTTGCTACTGCTAATATTAGGCCTAATAAATAAATCAGTTTAAAGACTTTATTGTGACTGCACAACTTTATGGAATATAAACTAATAATATTTTAGGATGCTTAACAAATGCAATCTGATAGGTTTTATTAAGGTAAACATCATTAAAAATAACTTTTTAAAATAATAATTATTATAATAATATAAACCATATTTTACTAGTAATTAATTGAGCAAATATGATTTTCACTAAATTGATTTTTATTCTAAATATCACATGACAATAAATGTTCTACAGAAATATACATCCTCTAGTGGTCATCACTGGATTTAAACTCTTGAAAAAAATCTTTTTATAATCCTTCTAAAATATTTTAAATATATATTAATAGTATACCTAATATATAGGGTATATGAGCACATACTTTCACATTACCCACCACTCTCCACACTATCTCATAACACTGATGCATATGAACACATATATGTTGAAAAGATAAATAATCACCAATATATGTATTTCATGCTAAACCAGCAATCATCAGTTGGTCCAGATTACCATCTCTACATATATATGCTATAAATGCTCAGATATATATTAAGATAGTCAATCCTCATACTTTAATGGACAGGCTTCAATCCACTCAACACTCCAACTCTTCAACCGTCCATCCAATTGAAAATCTGATGATGGAATGCTCAAAGGCCACCATGAGGCCGAGATTTTTGTCACACCCATGTTGACCTAAGATCAATCTGACCCCTCATGTACAGGACATAATCCATTTAATACACAAACAAGGGATAGGCAGATATCTCTATTATGCAATAACTGAAACACACAAGCTTATTATATACTTGTGTCTATATATGTATATCTCTTAATTTATATATTAGTGAGTTATTTATTATTTTGATTTAATTATAGTTAAACGGTTGTTTAAGAATTTATAAATGACTACAACATTATAGTCATGAAGTTTATTGTGAAATGACATAAAGTACAGATGCTCAGAAATGGGATTATGTAATTAGTTTGTATATTGCCATTTAATAGACTACATTTTCAATCTTTTATAAGCACATTCATTATCTGAAATCCGCTATATTGTAAACACTTACTTGTACAGAGACTTTGAACATACTGTGCCACTGTGATCAAAAATAATTAGACCTAACTGTTTTTTCATGTGTCATAGCATCAACCGGGAATCGAACCCGCTAACCCGAGATAACTGCTTGTAAGGCACCTGTTCTGACCTCTCGGCCACCAACGCTTGATTAGACCTAACTGGTTTGTGACTCACAACGGATACAGACATTGACGTTCATTTATTGAGATTAATGCTTGACTTTGAATTATATGACTGTAAATAGAGAATATAAATTATTAAAATATTTATTTTAAATAAAAATACTTTTTTATATTTTAATAAAAAAGAAATATGAAAATGCACTAATGAATTTGATTTTTAAAATTGCAAACAAATACCAAACAAAAAACTCTAAAAGAATTCTGAGAAGTATTAATAATTTCTTTTAATGAATTTCATTTAAATATGAACCAGTACATAAATGAATATTTAATTTGCATAAATTTAAAAAAAAAATATTTTGAATTTTTTTATTATCAATGTTTTAAAAAATAATAGCTATAAGAGTTGTTTCTATTGGTTGTTAATAATATAATTAAATAAACATGTCTTTAATAAATTATTTTGTTTTATATCTTAAGTGAAATAAAAAATGTTAAAGAGAATCAATAAATATGTATGCTTTTTTTTTTAACAAAAGAAATACAAAGAACATGGATAAATTAATAGTATTTTTTTTTTAAAAAAAAGTTTTTTTGTTTTTTTTACTTCATGAATTATATTGCAACTATCTAACTCCTATATTTAAAAATTAATGCTATACTGTATATATATATTGCGAATATACACATCTAATTATTGCACTTAGATTTATATATGTCAAACTTTCTACATTAAATAACAGTCTATTCAACTATCTAGCAAAAATACTACATCCATCATACTTGGTTTAAATGCTCCTATTCATTATGTAAATATGTGAATTATATTGAATTTAATATATATATATATTAACCATATATTCAGTAAAATGTTATATATATATATTAATTTGAAAATTGCATATACATATTAATATAACAACGAAAATAACTATTAAAAAGAAAATATTGTAAATAAAGTAAAAACTAGCATGATCTTTTTTCGAACTTGTGTACGTTTCACATATTTATTTTTATAGTCAATCCAAAAATGATCTGGAGTGGGTTATTATTGTCTTTATTTTTAATATGCTTTGCTATCTTTGTGTGTTTTTGTCTTGAGTTGAAGTGGCCATATTTGCTCGTAAAAGTAGCTGCTGATACTTAGGCTATATATGTTATTTTTTAATTATTCTTTGTTATGTACCTATTGACATTATATAATCACAATTATTTGATACTAAATATCACTGCATATATTCACTTAAGAAATGTTTTATCTTTTGATAAAAAAAATAAAACATTTATATATTGAAAATTAAATAAATAATTATACTTGAAGAACTGTAATTTGAATCTGAATAAAACATTGAAAACTTTCCGATTCCAAAAAAAAAAAAAAAACTTAGAATTTTCTTTTTTCTCATGTGTCATAGCATCAGCCAGGAAGCGAACCAGCTAACCCGGGACAACTGCTTGTAAAGCAGCTGTCACTGACCTCTCGACCACCAATGGTTGAAAAAAACTTAGAATTGTGGTCACATACTACTACAATACATTTCTCTCTAGAGCATAAAATAAGAAAAAAAAACATGGAATCTTCAGAAATGGCTTTTGACCAAATCCATTAAATACAGTAATCTTTTGTATTTCCAACATATGTTTCCAAACTTTGGCAAGTATACCAAAATTGATTGGTGGTAATATAAACTATGTAAAATATGCTGTTTTAATGTGCACACATATATATAGTGTAATTTTTTTTAAATATGTGTATATAGTGTATGTATATGCATTATAATTTTTAGTGAATAAATTAGAAGTAATACATTCATTAAGATTAAGAAAGGAAGTGCTATAAATATACATCAACGAATACACCTAATTGCAGTGAAATGGCCTTAGTTAAATAGTCTTTATGTAAATGGAAAGATGAAAATAGTCACTCAAAAATAGAAAAGGTGTTATTTTTTTTTTTTTTTAAAATTACATTGAAATGCTAATACATTGTTTTTCTCTTCATTAGTAAAAATTGTAATTACAAATTGTAATTACAAATACAACTTTTTTCGCATGCTTTAGTGAAGCTATAATTAAGGTATGTGAGCACAGACTTTCACACAACCCACCACTATCCACACCATCTCATAACACTGATACACCTGAACACACATATGTTGAAAAGACAAATAATCACCAATACTCAGATTTCATGCTAAACCAGCAATCATCAGTTGGTCCAGATTACCATCTCTACACATATATGCCATAAATGCTCAAATATATGTATATTGGTGATTATTTATCTTTTCAACATATGTATGTTCAGGTGTATCAGTGTTATGAGATAGTGTGAAGAGTGGTGGGTTGTGTGAAAGTCTGTGCTCATATACCCTATATATTACATATATAAACACATGCATATAATAAGCCTGTGTGTTTCAGTTGAAGCTATAATTATATTATAATTTGTAATAGGAAAAACAACATCGACAAATATATAAAAAAATGACTAACATAAGCTTTAAACCCAATACGATCAATCAGAGAATAAAAACATTTTATAAAAAACTCAGAAATAAACTGCCTAAAGACAATATGAAATACCTAACAATTCCTTTTATACCCAATGTAACATCAAATATTGCAAAAAAATTGTCTAACAATTTCAAATTTAACTTCAGAACACCTCCCAGCACTAACCAATTAATTAATAACTCCAAAGATAAAATAGAAAAAGATCAAGCCCCTCATGTGGTCTATAAAATGGCATGCCCTCAATTAGGCTCCTAAGCATCTTACTACAGTGAGACTTGGGATAACCTTAATACAAGAATTTACCAACACAGGCATGCATACAACAGGGTTAAAAATAATAATGAAAAAACATCAGTATTCTGGGGCCACCAAGCAGCTATAGGCCATATATTTGAATACAGTTCTGCCCAAATAATTTGTACAGAGAAGAGTGATGCCTAAAGAAAAGGTAATGAAGCTTTTTACATAGCAAATGATCTCAGTGCCATTAATAGAAGAGAGGCATGCTTTGCTCTCTCCAAACAAAAGATTAACTAATTAAAAATTCAAACTCATTTGTATATGTGTACAATAAATCACAACAGTCTTCATTCACAAAGCTAGATTCGAACATTAAATCTTGAAAGTGCTAAGCAGACCTATTACAAATTATAATATAATTATAGCTTCACTAAAGCATGCAAAAAAAATTGAAGTGCTAAATAAACAAAAAAAAATATATCACTTAATATATGGTCATGTGATTTAAACATGAATTTTAAAATAGAAAAAAAAAAATCAATAAAATAAATTATAGTTTTTATTGCCCTACATGGTTTAGTATATTTATAGATTGGCAGACTAAAAGCCCAAATACCATAAATTGTCTCTGGGTGAATAATATAAAACTAGTGAATTCTCAATCACTAAGTGTTAAATCATCACATGAATTTCAAAACAATTAACAATATGATAATTTTAATGTTTTTGATGTACTGTATTAATAAATTTCTTATAACATTTAGTGTCTATATAAAAATAATAATATACAACATTTAAAATGTTTTTTTAATTAGTATTAATAATAATAAAGTGAATATAGATATTATACAAAAAGTATTTGTATATATTCCATATATGCAAAAATATAAAAATCAAAATAAATATTTATTTAAATTTTCATCTGAGTTAAGTTGCTTTAAAAATAGCTTCATAAAAAGATAAAAATCTATTGTGACTTCCCTTGTAATAATTTGTGGTTGCAATGTCCAATGATTAATAAATTGAAATTTAGTAAATTTGTTATTAATTCCTAATTTTTATTTAATATTCTTTTTTTATTATGAATGACCAAAACTGTAGATATAAAAACAATGGATATAGTGACAATTTTATAGTAGTTTTTCTTTTATCATTTTTAATACAAGGATGCTGGTGCTTTTGTTGTGAAACCATGTTATCTTTTTATATACATATTAATATATTATTGTGAATTAAAGATAAAATTAAAACTGGTTTCTAAAACTCCATATTAAAATTCTTACCAAGACATATTTCTTATGATCAAAACAACATAGTTGAAATTGGTGCAAATTTTTTTAAAAATTCTTACCTTTGGATAGAAAAATAAATTCTCCACAGAAACAGCCAGTTGAAGTTTCTGAATTCTAATTTATCTTCCTCAGTGATGCACATTCTTGAGAGCTTTGAGTTCATTTGTGTCTCATTTTAATTTGTTTGTTCATTGCTTTTTACTAACATAATTTAGACTAAGCATAAAGAAAAATATTAGAGGCAACATAACATTTGTTATTATTTTATTGTTAGCTAAATTAGAAAAGTTATTCTTAATTGGTGGTGAAACAAATTGAGATATCTTTTTAATATAATAGTAAAATATGTTTTTTACATTTGCTTAAATTTAATTGGACATTTTGAAATTGATAAAGTTTCTCTTGTAATATATTAATAATATTTTTCTTAATATTTTAATATTATAAAAATTAGAAATATGAACTACATCTAAAAATGTGAACTAAAAGCAGATGTGGTATACCTCTGACTAAAATAATTTTTATGCTTACTAACTTTTTCACAAATGCTTTAGTTTTTTCACATAATTGTGATAAAAATTAAACATAAAGTTTCTTATGATCTCAATATTTGAGTAGCACTTGATTGAAGCTTTTGTAAAGAAAATAAATTATCAGATATTTTATCTATGAAAATTGATGTTTTGTATGGAATTTGAAAATATCTTCAATTTATCAATGATCATTTTTATTATTAGATATTTTCAAGCATACTTATTTAAAGCATATAATCACTTGTATATTTCTTAAGTAATTTTATTATGTCTTGGATAAATAATAAATACAATTTCCAAGCTAATCATTATCATAAAATATTACAGAATACTAAAGTAGTTTGAAGTTAACAAGGCCAATTCTTTCTCATTTCTTATTTTTGTTCATTTTTTCATATATATACACATAAACAAGCTAAAACTCTCTATACAGTAGTGCCACCCTGTGCCAACCAGAGTAATCAATGGATGCCAGAAGGCTTGTGCATAAAATCCCTCTCTAATGCCTACTCATCCAGTAATTACTCTGGTTTGCACAGCGTGACACTACTGTATAGAGAGTTTGGCCTTGTTTATAAACAATTATGTGCTAGTATAAGAGATGGTGATCATGTGATGCTTAATATATACACATATATAATAAATTTAATGTTTCTATGGATTGCTTCTATAATAAAGAATAGAAATGAGATAATATCCATATAAATAGAAATGACCATTAACCTTAGCTGTTACCAAGAAATTATCAACTACTACTAATTGACAATAAGACCAAAACAGTTTTTTTAAACCTATACTAGCTCTTTTGTTTGAGTTTTTGTTGAAGTAAAAGTTATCATCATCAATTAATAGTAATTGGTAATTTCTTAAATAATAAAAATGTAGGATATAATAAAGAAATAAAAATAATAATTAATGGAGTATATATGATAAATGCAAACAATTTTTGAATAATGCGATTGAAAAGAAATATGTGGAGAAACTAAAAAATGTATAAAAAAGTTTAAAACAACATGTGAAGACCAATGGACACAAATTTATGGAAAGTTCAATAAAAATAATGTTACATACAGACACTATTAAAAAAAGGAAAATAAAAGAACCAATATTAATAAAAAAATATAAAACCAAAATTTAATAGATGTTTTGGGATTAGGGTGATATCAGTATAACTATAGTATTTAAAAGATATTTAGAGAAAATATATAAAGAAAAAATTAATTACAACTAAATTATGTATTTGTGAAAAAATTTATGAAGGAGTGTAAACATGAATATACTAATAGACAATACATATTAATGAAATAAAACCTTAACATAACATTCAAATATAAAACAGTATAATATAAAATATAAAGTTATAAGAGAGAATTATATATAAAGCATATATATGTATATATAAAGAGTTGTAGTAATAATAGATATAGTTAGTTTAAATAATATGCACTAGAGGTAGCTAGGGTATAAGATAATTATTTTAAAATAACGTTTAAGGCATTAAAAATAGACTAGTTAAAAGATTACAATATTTATGGTTTTTTTCCTCATGTGCCATAGCATCAGACGAGAAGCAACCTGCTAACCTGGGACAACTGCTTGCAAAGCAGCTGTCACTGATCTCTCAACCACCAATGCCTGATATTTATGATTTTTAGATATTAAAAAAGATAAATATAAAATATTAATAACTGATGAAGGAATAAGAAAATGATAGATATTATATAATTTTAAAATTAAACAGAATATTCTTAATGAATTAAAGTTGAAATGAAAATCATATGAAAATAATTTAATAAGTATTTTATTAATGTGGAGATAATAAAATTAAAGTTTAATTTTATAAAAAATATAAATAATTAGGAGATTATTAAAAATAATAAAAATTAAAGTTTAATTTTATAAAAAATATAAATAATTAGGAGATTATTAAAAATAATAAAAAGGAATTATATATTTAAAATAATAATTGTTCATGAATAGGTATATATCCAGTTAGAAATATACATGTATAATTTATATTTATTTTATATTGTACATTTTATTTTATATTACCTGGATTATGTAATTTGATTTGGATTATTTATTTCAATTTTATTATGTTTTGTCATATTTTATTTTATGTTGTTTTTTTATTATTTTATTAAATTTATTGTTTACATTTTTATGGCATTATTTATATAGTTATGTATTTTATTTTATTTCATTATATCATAGCTCTGAAGAAGAGTGCAGGACAATTGAAATATAAGATTGTGTGTATATATAAATACAATAAAAAGTTTTTTTGCTAAAGTGTTCAAAGTAGAGTGGATAAATTGTATTTTTTTTTGTTATTGACTATTACTTGAATTATAAAATATAAAATATTGATATGCCAAATTAATAGGTGTCCAAATGGAATTTATGCTGCATAAACTTGTCTTTTTACTTCAAGATTTATTATTAATTAGATATGTTTCATTTTATAATTTATAGCTTCCCAATATTTTTGTTTGTGTCTTTGTGAGTAAACTTAATTTCTTTCTTTAGTATTTTCTTATATTAATTCTCAATATTAAATTACAATTTGATATAAAAAAAAGTCTAGATTTATTATCTAGTGTCATCTTCTAGTAAAGCTACATATAGAAGTATATATCCATGACAATATATAAATGAAATATTATCCAGGTATACTTGTGTATAAGTTATTAAAAATATATATAAACCATTATTTTGATAGGTCACAATGGATCATTTATGCAGTTATCATCATCAGCATTATCTCTCCATGGTATAGATATAGTATTGATTTTTCTAATATAAAAATACTATGCAGTTGGACTCACTCCAACAATATGAGATCAGAGAAGCCATTGAGATCTTTAAATTGTTAGATTGTCAACAAATGTGATATTTGCAAATTACCTTCTATTTGGACATTTAAAAAAAACTCATTAATCTAAATAATTTCTTATAATTATTATTTCTATTTTCTATTAACAGAACATTCAATATTGTTATACATCAGTGTTTGCAATACCTATAAAATTATTTTATAATATTTGTTACCCAGTTGATAACCAGTGTGACTGATCAAAACATTGATTTATATATATTTTCAATAAATTATATACAAATGTAGTCAAATAATATTTCAATTTGGAACCCATGAAAATATTCGATTTAATATATATATGTTTAAAAACACACACATATATAATTATCAATTAAAGAAATACTTAATCAAATTATTAAATAGTAGAACTAAATTAATATGAGTATATATATATCATTATCATCATTTTCATTATATATATATTAATATAATAACAAATATCAATATGCTGTAAAGTTGATAGTAAATATTTTTTTTTCATTTTCTGATTAACAAAAGAAAAAAAAATCATACTATTATGTCTTGCAAAGGAATTTTAATGAAAATGAAAAGCAGCACTGCTATTAATATTCATAAGATGTTCATGAATAACATTAGCAATGTTCAGAATTTTAAATGTATTCATCTGATTAGAAGGCTTTTAATGACTATCTTACATTTATTAATGGAATAAACATCACATGATCACCATTTTATGCTTGCTTATAACTGTTATTAAAACAGACAAAACTCTCTATATGTATTGCCACTCAGTGCATGCCAGAGTAATCAATGAATGCCAGAAGGTTTGTGCATAAAATCTCCATCTAGTGCCTAAGATCTCGGTGCACTGCTCTCATATCCAAGGCTCCTCACTGATGAAGGCGACAAGCCAGAAACTAGTTTTGGAATATCCAAGGCTTTTCACTGATGAAGGCAACAAGCCAGAAAGTAGTCTTGGGATATTGAATGTAGAGGCACTAGATGGGGATTTTACCTACAAGCCTTCTGGAATCCATTGATTATTCTGGCTTGCACTGAGTGGCAATACCTATAGAGAGTTTTGCCTGTTTTAATTTATTAATGGAAGAAAGTAGGATGCTATATTTCATATTGTAAAAAAACAGTCTTACAAACTGCATACATTTTTGATTATAAAAGCGGAGTAGCATTCATACCCAATACAGTGAAAAAAAAAGTTAAACTTTAAATAATTTTCCCACATTAAAACAAATACTTTTTTCCTACTCATATATACTTTCTTGCTTATTTTTCATTTAACTTTTCAGCATCTTACTATATTTAATGTGAGATAGTACATTTCTTTCTAAATAATAAATGGTATCTTACCTTTAATTTTTCTGAGCTTGTCTAACTATTTTTAAAAAAATGTGAAAGATCATTTTTATTTTTATTTTTTAACTTGTTCTTTAATCTGTTTTTGCATCAAAAGACTCATATTTAAAAAGTGACTTATCATAAGTTATTACATAAGATAAGCCGTTTTGAAAAGCCCATGTTCGCAGAAAGAGAATTAATTTATAGTTCAAAGTGAGAATGCTAAGAAAGATTTGACCAGAGTTATTTTTTTCTATCTTTAGTTCATTTATCAAATGACAAATTTACTATTAAGCAACTAGACAGCTGTACTTTTACAATCTAAAAGTCTTTTCAAATACATCTTAATTCTTAAATGTATGTTTTAAAACTATTTTTGTTGTATTAAAAAACAAAAAAAAACACTGCTTTATAAGCCATTGACCTAAAACTCTCTTGTAACAATACTTAATAATAGATTCAAGCTGATTGATGATATTCTTATTATCAGTTTCACTAC
The DNA here is from genome assembly GCA_028023455.1 of Epiperipatus broadwayi. Taxonomy (NCBI): domain Eukaryota; kingdom Metazoa; phylum Onychophora; class Udeonychophora; order Euonychophora; family Peripatidae; genus Epiperipatus; species Epiperipatus broadwayi. Next base: position 2,593,035 of record JAQFVV010012546.1, read on the forward strand.
TTAAACTTTTATCTATCTTTTAAAAAAGTTGTCTTTAACAAATAAATTTTAAATGATAAATTCCGTGAATTATTAAGTGATGTAAAAATTTTGATAAAACGATGATGTATACGCAATAATCGATTATATATACAAGTATAAACACAGATTAAAAAGGTTTAAAGCCTATAATTGAACATTATTAATAATATTAGTAGAAAAGATTATGGTTTCATTATTTTCATAATAAAATCTTGATTTTGAGAGATTATAAAAGATCTAGAAAGAGTCCATATGTGAGATGTATAGATGAAATAAGAAAATGTGCTAGTATGATGCTAAGAAGAAAGGCTAGAGATCTGTAAAAATGGATTTAACATAAAGATACCTTTGTTCTCGATTGGATTAATAATAGTTAAATAATTATGATGATGATTTACATAGCATCTTGTTAAAAATCTAAAACTTTCAATAATGCAGCTTCTATGACTTTTAGCTTCATCATCTGATAGTACGTCACATTTTTAAGATTTAAGGATATATAGGTATGCAAATAAATTGTCCATTATTTATAAAGATGAACTTTGCAACCTAAGTCAGTGCTTAGGAGTCAATTCAGAAACAAAATGTTTACAAATAAAAAAAAAAATTAGTTTGGACATTTGATTGAAACTATTATTTTCAACTTACTTCTTGGGATTTAATGAGTCCTGAGTAATTAATTACAGAATCATTATTAAATCATACAAAAGGAAATTAACATTCCTATATGCACTGTTCATTTATGTGTAAATCTTCACACTCTTACTTGCCATTAAGAGTTTTAAAAACACAAATAAATCACTTGCCTTTAGAACATATTCATATATTAGCCAACTTACTTATCATGCTTATCTCATGGTTTGAACCTATTGTATGCCTGAGATCATAATCGACAATTAATTTGGACAAATTTAGTTTCCATATTACAGGGAAAAGATGTGTATCTCATTTTTAATTACCTGCGATTATTCAGATATTAATTTTGATACTAAAAATGCATTACCATCTATTCCCTGTGATATTTGAATTAAATTTGTACATCTTAATTGTCAATTATAATAATAGTCACACAATAGGTTCACACCATGAGATAAGCATGGGCAGTAAGAGTTGGCTTCTATATGAATACAGTCTAAGCAGAAGAAATTCACTTATGTATTTAAAAATCTTACTTGTGGGTAAATTCATGGAGATTTATACATAAAAACAGAGCATGTCAGAAGGTTAATTTTTGTCAGTAAGATTAGATATATATTCAATGCATAATTATAGATTTACATGCTCATTATTTAATATTTAAATACAAGTATTATGTATATATACTTTAACTAGAAATAATTAGAAGGGATATATTGGAGATCCTTTATCTTTTATAAATGCATGTCGTCATGTGTATAAGTTGTATAGGATGGGGCAGCATGGTCACTGATCCTAGAGTAAAATTTTTTTTAATGATTCCTGACTAAAAAAAATTTGGAGAGAGGATTCAACAAGTGAACAAAACTATAGTGCATACTTTGACCCTTTACTAAATCAATGTCAAAGATTTCTTAGTAAAACTACCACATAATAAATAAATTAATGTCCTACATAATTGAGTGGTAGAATAGCATATTATGGAGTTTAAAAATCAAAAATCATACTCTTTCTGTTACTTACAGTGCTTGAACTGTTCATGAATTGCTAAGCAAAATAATCTTTTCATTATTTTTATTTAACGTCCACAGTAAATAAGTTTCTTAAATCAAACAGACAAAAATAAAAATAATGCATTTATATCTTGATTATTCCTATATATATATATATAATACATATTTTGCGGGTTCATCCGTGTTAAAAACTTTTAATATCAATATACTGACGTTTCGACTTGGTCACACAAGCCATCCACAGAGTTATAAAAAGGTAGAAAGACGGTTGTAGAGGCGCTACAATCACTGGTTTGAATAAAACTTTAAAAATCCCACCAATAGCAAAAATGTTAAATTTAAGAATGTTTTTTAAAGAAATCTTTCCAAATAGGAGGAAGTTTGCACGTATCATCTCGCTTATTGATACAATCTGGCCTTTTAAGTATCTCAATGGCTTCTCTGATTTTGCATTGGTAGAGATTATCACATCTGGATATGATCCTGGTACTAGAAAAATCTATTTTATGACCTGAATCTATAGTATGGAGTGAGAGTGCTGATGATGATGAGTGTTGTTTAACTGCATTAGCATGCTCATCTCTCCGATCTCTGATGCGACGATTACTCATACCTATGTAAGAAGCTTTACAATTTTTACATGAGATTTGATAGACACCATGAGATTCAAGAGGGATTGAATCCTTAGGCTTGGTTATTATATTGCTGATCTTTTGATGAGCAGAAAATGCTGTATCTATATTATAGCGTTTTAATATACGTCCGATACTGTCTGTAGTTCCTTTTACATATGGAACACAAATCCTAATAGCTGACTTATCATCTTTTTGTTTCCTATTTTGTCTATTTTGGGCTTGAAATAAGGCTTTTTTTATAAATTTGTAATTATAACTATTTGCTAATAAAACACTATTAATATGATTTATTTCTTCTTTCAGATGTGTGTCATCTGAAAGGTTAATTGCTCTATTTAAAAGAGTTTTGGCTACAGAAACTATCTGAGTTGGGTGATGATGAGAATGGAAATGTAAATATCTGTCTGTGTGTGTATCCTTTCTGTAAATAGAAAAAGATAAACTATTTGGTGTTCTGGTGACTAGAACATCAAGAAAAGGGAGTTTTCCATCAGACTCTGTCTCCATTGTAAATTTAATATGAGGATGCATATTATTTAAATGTAAGAAAAAATCATCTAATGTATTTTTTCCATGTTGCCATATGACAAAAGTGTCATCTATGTATCTGAGCCAAATGAGAGGTTTTAAAGATGATGATTCTAAAGCACGAGTTTCTATATATTCCATGAATAAATCAGCTATTACTCCTGAGATAGGTGAGCCCATAGGAGTACCAAAAACTTGTCTGTAATGCTGTCCATTGTATACAAAATATGTATTTAAGAGACAATGTTTAATCAAAGCAATAATATGGTCTGGTAAATTGCAACGTTGTAAGATTATATTTAAAGCTTCATCAATTGGAATGTTTGTAAACAAAGACACAACATCAAAACTGACCAGAATGTCACTAGCATTAATTTTTAAACTTTTTAAAACAGAAATAAAATAAAGAGAGTTTTTAATATATGATTTAATAGATGGGATTGTAGGTTTAATGAAATCCGATAAGTATCTAGCTAAAATATGAGTTGGAGAACCTATTGCACTTACTATTGGACGAAGAGGGGTATCTGGTTTGTGAATTTTTGGAAGTCCATAAAATTTTGGACAGACACAAGATTTTTCACGAGGGATTATTTTATTTTTTATCTCTGTTTCAATAGGTGATTTATTAATAATAGCTTTTGTTGTTTTTTCCAAATATGTAGTATGATCTCTTTTTGATAGTTTATAAGTTTTATCACTAAGCAGATCTAAAATTTTATTATGGTAAATGTCACGATCCATTACAACTGTGGCATTACCTTTATCAGCTGGAAGTACAACAATTGATTTGTCCGATTTTATATTATTTAATGCTTGTCTTTCTTTCTTTGAAAAATTATTTTTAGGAAGCTTAGCTTTTTTTAAAATATTACAAATCTCAGCTCTAGCTAAATCAGCCGATGTAGAATCAATTTTATCAAGAGCTGATTCAACATTACAGACAATTTTCTCAAAAGGTATCCGGGAAGGTGTTAAAGCAAAATTGAAACCTTTTTCTAAAACCGAAATTTCATCTGTAGAGAGGGCTTTCTTAGATAAATTGTAAACGGTTTTTTGATTTGAATACATAATGTTTGGGGATTGTGTTCTAATTAGCATTTGCAATTTTTTCTTTTGCTTTGCTGTTACCAATTCCGAATCTTTAAACGATCGAAAACTTGCAATACGATCAAAACTAGTCCACAGTAAAGGATGTATTTTATTACTAAGGAATAAACGTAAATGTAGCAATACTTTATCAATTTTGTCTAAATTTTTCCGAGTTTCTTTAATGAAAGAGTTTAAAATAATATTGCTGGTTTTCCTTAGAATTTTACTAACATTATAATTGTTCTTGTGAAACACAATTTTACAAACATTCCAATTGATGAAGCTTTAAATATAATCTCACAACGTTGCAATTTACCAGACCATATTATTGCTTTGATTAAACATTGTCTCTTAAATACATATTTTGTATACAATGGACAGCATTACAGACAAGTTTTTGGTACTCCTATGGGCTCACCTATCTCAGGAGTAATAGCTGATTTATTCATGGAATATATAGAAACTCGTGCTTTAGAATCATCATCTTTAAAACCTCTCATTTGGCTCAGATACATAGATGACACTTTTGTCATATGGCAACATGGAAAAAATACATTAGATGATTTTTTCTTACATTTAAATAATATGCATCCTCATATTAAATTTACAATGGAGACAGAGTCTGATGGAAAACTCCCTTTTCTTGATGTTCTAGTCACCAGAACACCAAATAGTTTATCTTTTTCTATTTACAGAAAGGATACACACACAGACAGATATTTACATTTCCATTCTCATCATCACCCAACTCAGATAGTTTCTGTAGCCAAAACTCTTTTAAATAGAGCAATTAACCTTTCAGATGACACACATCTGAAAGAAGAAATAAATCATATTAATAGTGTTTTATTAGCAAATAGTTATAATTACAAATTTATAAAAAAAGCCTTATTTCAAGCCCAAAATAGACAAAATAGGAAACAAAAAGATGATAAGTCAGCTATTAGGATTTGTGTTCCATATGTAAAAGGAACTACAGACAGTATCGGACGTATATTAAAACGCTATAATATAGATACAGCATTTTCTGCTCATCAAAAGATCAGCAATATAATAACCAAGCCTAAGGATTCAATCCCTCTTGAATCTCATGGTGTCTATCAAATCTCATGTAAAAATTGTAAAGCTTCTTACATAGGTATGAGTAATCGTCGCATCAGTGTTAGGAGAGATGAGCATGCTAATGCAGTTAAACAACACTCATCATCATCAGCACTCTCACTCCATACTATAGATTCAGGTCATAAAATAGATTTTTCTAGTACCAGGATCATATCCAGATGTGATAATCTCTACCAATGCAAAATCAGAGAAGCCATTGAGATACTTAAAAGGCCAGATTGTATCAATAAGCGAGATGATACGTGCAAACTTCCTCCTATTTGGAAAGATTTCTTTAAAAAACATTCTTAAATTTAACATTTTTGCTATTGGTGGGATTTTTAATGTTTTATTCAAACCAGTGATTGTAGCGCCTCTACAACCGTCTTTCTACCTTTTTATAACTCTGTGGATGGCTTGTGTGACCAAGTCGAAACGTCAGTATATTGATATTAAAAGTTTTTAACACGGATGAACCCGCAAAATATGTATTTTATATATTTAACCCGTAAATCTTCGTTTATATATATATATATATATATATATATTGTAACCTAGTGTTATTGACACTTGGTTTACTTGGCATTATTTCTGCAGGAAAACAATGCTATTCTTTAAAGAAATAAAAAGATAAAATAACAATAGTAATAATTGATTAATAAAGTATGCTATTCACTCACTTTGGCATGTTTTGGGTGAATAACTAATAGATTTAATAACTCAATGTCATTTTTAAAGAGAGAACATGAATAATTTAATTGAGATATTAATAATTAGAGCAAATTAATATGGTATAAAAGCTAAACAGTAATTGATTTTGGATGGGTAGAGGGGAGAGTGGGTGAGTGTCTTATCATAAAGCACAATAACTTCTGGTAATTTCTTTTTGTAAAAAAAAAAAAAATAAAGAAAAAAAAATGTTTAAAGAATTATACATCACTGATTGTTAATTTAATGTATTTATTATTTTTTTTTATATTGTCAAATTACTTTGTAATCCAGGTAAATAATACTAAAACTATATGATTGTAATAGGTTTTTCCTTTCTTTTGTTTATGTTATAATCAAATGATTATTTTTCTGGAAGAGGTCGCTAAAGTAAAAAAAAAAATAAAAAAAAAAACAACAACAAAACGAAACAACCAATTTCATAATCAAGATCATTTTTTTTTTTTGGAAAAATATAGTCTGCTTTTAGTTTTCAAGGAAGGAACAGTGCTGAAATTTGGTAACTCAATTTTTTCATTTTATTTTGCAGAAATAAATGTAATCAAAGTAAAATTTTAATAATATAATGTGTGGCTAAATTTTTTTGATAAGATATCCTGATTTTCTTTGCCATCTACCTATTTAAAGACCTTTTATACTTAAAAGTTTATTGTCTCGTGCTAAAGTTCAAAAATGACAGAATTAACTAAAAGAGTCACGAAAAATTCTATTATATCTAAAGTCAGGAAGAAAAATGATTTCCAAGAAAAAATTAATTATTTATTAACTTTATGTCCTTTATTGATATTCTCTTGGTATAGAAAGAAAAAAAAATAATTGAAAAAAATATTTTGAAACCAATGAAAATCAACTAGAAACATTTTCGCGCTCTTTCTCAATATTGTCTGCCTTTATAAGTAATGTAGTTACATACGTTAAAATATGTTTTATTCACCAAGAATTGTCTGGAAATAATAATAATGATAAATAAGATTAAATTATGCACCTGTATATTTTTAAAAAAAAAATAATATAAAAAAAAATATATATATAAACTTTCTCAGAGTAAATATAGGAAAAGTTATATAGGGGCATTCTTATGGAGAAGTTACCGTTAAAAAAAAAAATTATAATTCCTAAAGTATGAACAAAACCAAATATCTTAGTGACTTAATGATAAAAATAAATGATATATTATATTATACATCAGTTGGAATTATTAAAACTTCATGTACACGTAAATTGACTGCAGTTATTATCATAATAATCTCTTGGAAAATTGCGCATTTTCGTCCATAAGTAAGCTAGCTAATAAGTATACGTATCGTCAAAAAAAAAATATTGTGTATGTTTATCGTCTATAGTCAAATATTCGTCTATGTTAGAAGTCTATTTTTTTCTTGGATCCCAAAATTGTAGTAGTTTAATTCAAGTAAGAATTAATCTTCAATTCTGCTATATGTTTCTTTACCTAATTTATTAAATGCACAAAATAAGAGAAAACTTTTATTTAAAGGAAATAATACCATGCGTTTATTGTTTTTAAACTTGCTTCGTGAAATACGACTGGATAAAGCTCTTCACCTGGACCAATTGCTCAACAGAAAACATTTTCTAATGAGAGAGTATGCACTTGTTAATTAATGATTGTTTAAAACTAAGTTATAAATGATATGTATTTTTTTTTATATCACATAGATTAAAGTCTGTATGGTCAAGTGATATTTAATAGCCTTGTAATGACAAAGGTATGTTTTAATATAATTATTATAGGTTAAGTTGATATTTAACACGAAAGAAAAAAAAAATCTATAAAATATGTTTTAATTATTACATACAATTGTAGGTAGAAATTTTGTATGTTAGATACATAAAAGAAAAATATTTAGATATTTAAGGGGTAAAATAAATATTGAAAATTATCAGAAGTAACTAAAAAAAAAAAATGCTATAACAAAATATTTCTTGTTAAAGTTTTGAAACGAATTTATACTGTATTAATTGAGGAATTTATTCCTAATTATTCTTAAATAACATATCCACTTTATTTAGTTTAAGATAGTATGCTACCAACTATTTTGAATGTTCCTTTATTAAAATTAAAATTATTATACTTTTATTCTATGAGGTCCATTGATTTCAGATGTTGATCAAAGTATACACGGTAACATAAGTTTATTATAATCAGTGTATTTACTTATCCTGCCCAGATATAGCATTGGTGTATGCTTAGTATTCGCATAGGTAATAATTATAATGTATTTATTTTGTGGGATAAAAAAAAAAAAGATCTCCCCAAAAGCTTTGTTTTCCATGAGAGCAAGATTTAAAATATAATGTTCGGGTATGTTTATAGCCAAAGTGATCGATTCTCATAGATAGGACGATCAAGAATTTATCTAGCATTTAGTATGTTTCATTCACTTAAATCCCAGGAGAGGATTGTATTTGGTGTGTGTTCGTTGTATGCCCAAGTAAGAGGCAAGAAACTACCAAAATATTTTAATGTAGTAGATTACTTTACAGACCTTCTTGGTTATTCCATATTCCTCATGTGAAAATAAAGATAGCTCCACCATGGAAGGTGTTGATTATTGTGCTTAATTTTGAAAGTTCGGGCAAGATAAAGGTTATATTGGAGGTGTTAGTTCCTCAAGATCCACTTTAGTATAAATAGTGTGTTAGTAACTAAGATTAATATCTGTATTGTGCTGCTAAATATTGCTAGTATTTGACAAGTAAATCAATGGAGAAAGTAATTAAAATTGCATAATTTAAAACGCTTATTTACTGAAGGAATATTCAAATGCAATATTTAATTCTGGTTAGTAATTAAATAATACTCATATTTAAAATTATACGTATGAATAAAATTTGTATCATAACTTAAGTTAGCATTAAGTTAAATGTAAGATGGTAAGTGTAACTTCTGATAACTGGCCTATAATTAGAATAGGTTATCCCATTAAAGACCATAGATAAAGTAAATGTATTAGAAATAAATTTAATATTTTGCGTATTGCATATGATGGGATTAATCATTTAAAAAACAAAAAAAACAAAAACAAAAATAGTTAGTCTATAATTTTGAATAAAAGCTTCTACAAAGTTACCAAAATGTAATAAACAATGTATTGGTGGTGAAATGTACTTTTCGTTAATCAATCCATATGATTGCATACAGGAGAAGTAGTAACCTCTAGTCCATAACCAAAAGAGTATACAGATTAATGTCAGTTATATTTTATATTTTTGTATTACTATGGGATTATTGAATAAATGTTCATATATTTTTTTTGTGATAATAATAAATTATAGTCTTGTTAAAATTTGTTGTAGATTCATTTTTTTGTTTTTATATGCTAAATATAAGTGTTTGCACAATATTTGCAAACCTTTTCTTGAGTCCGAAATCATTCCAAATTCTTAAAAAACTTAATATACCAGATAAATAAAGTTAAGCAGATCGGAATATGTCATTATATTTTAGTTTAATGATAATTATTTATGGAGTTGAAAACTTAAGACTAAACATTCACCTTTGTATAAAAAAAAAAAAAAATGAATTTATTCCCAAACCATTAACTTTGGTTGCACATTATTCCATTCCCATTTAGTTAAATTGTCTAAGTAATAAATCTTAGTTATATTATTGTGTTGTCATGGATGATGGAAGGACACAAAAAGCACCCTTGTCTTTTTATTATTCTGACTGAGATTCTAAAAAAAAAAAAGGGCTGTGTTATTCAAAATTATACGTCATTATTGAATAGAATTATCATCTCTTTAAATAATATAGCAGTTGATATGAGAGATGAAGACACATTGAATTTAAGTAAAAATAAATGTTTCCTATAGCCGACCAGAATGCCAGTCATATGCGACAACACAATACTGCCGAGCATTTCCTTACATGAAACAAAGAACCCTGAGATTAATATTATTATAATTATTCTTTAAATTAATAAGTGATCAATTATTGTTATTATTACAATCGTGGCATAGCTTAAGAGAATTGAATGTACAATTGTATTATATGAAAAGTATTTTAGATCATATTGGAAAATTAATGGATATGTTGCTTTTATTTTGGTTGCCTTAACAACAACCTGAAAAATTAGTGTCACAAGTGCAAATAAACTAAACTAATAAAAATATTAGAAATAAATTTCTAATAGAATAGAATAAATATAATATAGGGTTAGAATATATATATATATGTGTGTGTGTGTTGTACATAAATGCGATTTTTTAATCTCAAAAGCTTTTATTTATGAAAAATAATGTTTACATACTTATAACAGAGAGAAAAAAAAATGTTTTACACATCATCAATAGTCTGGGACCATTTGTATGTTGATTATCTTCTGATAAATAATAGTATACTGATATAGCATTTCTATTCACCTATCAGCATTGATGCGAAATGAATCTATTATTCATCTTTTGCTTAGCTACTAATGATTCGGTGGATCTGGTATATTAATTAACTTCCACGTTTCATTATACATGAATTTTGATGCAATGATAAAGTCTCTGCTTTTTACTTTTCTAATAATGTTCATGAAAAGACTGACTGGTTCAGGAACAGGCACCGTGAACAATAGCTTACATCTGACATTTCATATAGCATGTACAATAAAGATGGAAAGTTTAATAATAGGAAACTGTTTAGTTTGTAAGGCTTCCCTAATAAACATGATTTTGTAGTAATCCACCCTTAAGTTTTGGTATATGGCTAAATTTATTTTATTGAGCCCAGGGCATGAGTATATTATTTGGTTGAATGACTCTTCTTGCCTTTTACATATTTGACAAAAAGGGTCTATCTTATCATAGAATCTTTTGAAATGAAGGAATTTATTTGTGGGCATGGCTTCTAAGTTTATTTTAATAATGAGATTAAGGGATTTAGGCTCAAGAGTGAGAAATTTAAAAATTGTTGTTAATTTGTAGTTGGTGAAGCCAAGATTTGGAGCAATTGTGGGACAATTCGGATTATTTATACTGTACGCCTCCCAGATGGTAATTTTTGATTTTTGTAATTTTTGATCTATACTTAAATGCTGGTTAAGCGTCCAGAGAGTGCATGAATTTCAACAAGATATAATTTTAATATAAAATAAGAAAAATGTGTTTGAAAGTTATCTTTTTTTTTCAAAGTCAGTATGCTTATTTGTGTAAGCAAAAATACACATATGTATATATGTGTGTATAAATATCAGTCCTATGAAATTAATCATCTGTTATTAATAGCAGGTAAAAATTAATCTTTTAAAAACATGATGTAAATATTCCATTAGTGTTAAAATAATGGCCATTAAAACTTAAATTAAAAATCTGTTTATTTTAAAGATTAATAAAAGTGAATTTAAAACTGTCATCACTCGGAGTTTTTGCAGAAGCAAAAATAAGACTAAATGAAATAAAACGGATTAACGTTTGCAGACATCTGTTTGTGGCTTGTGCCATCTACAATCAAAGCGCAATATTAATTGTTAGTATAAGATCTCATTACTATTTGTTTAGTTTAACTTAATACCCCTGTATTACAATAACTTAAAAATAAATTGAAAAAATTACTTTGATTTTATTTTTCTAATCGTAACTTCTTTTTTTTTTTTTTTGACATATGTTTTATACATCTTTTTAATGTGTTAAATATTTCTAGTATATTGCATTTAAATCGCTCACCTTTGTAGAGAAACGCTAAAAGAAAAAAAAAAAAACATTACTTATTAACTTGTTTTTTTCTGGAAGATAAGATAATTTTTGTTTTATTTTTCCAATCAATCACTAATCTCTGTTCTATTGGCAGGTACAGAAAGCAGACACCCAGCTAATTTCTTCATTCTGTTCTGTTTATTGCCAAAATGTTCATTTCTACATATATCTTCCACCTCTATCCTTCAGCAAGATTAGTCTTCTCTATCCTTTCTTCTTGTTTCTATTCACACCACCATTCTTCATCAAACTATTATTTTTCTTAATATATGTCCAAATCAATTTTTCTATCTCTAATTCTCTCAGTCATTCTACGATTTTCTCTTTACAAAACTTCATATATGCCATTCTATTCATCCAACTAATTTTCTCATTCTTCTCCAAAACCAAATTCTGAAGCACTTCAATTTGTTCCCCAATCTTTAATTCATTCACCATATTTTACAATTGTATTATCATACACACCACACATAGCACTTAATGAACATTTTCCTTAATTTTCTCTTCAAAGATCCATAAAATGTTTTCTTTCCTTTAAGAATATGTTCTTTGCCAGTGTTATCCATTTTCTAACTTCATCTTTGTATATGACTTTATTCAATTAACTATCCAAACATCTAAATTCATTCATCTGTTGAACTCTATTATCATTAATTTTATCTTGTATGTTTTGTATTCTTTTCTGTCTATAAACACTTAGTTTGTCAACTTTACATTCTGGATATTTTTTTATTCTCAGCTATCGGCTGCAAATCATATATTTTATTATTTTATCAAAGTGCAGATGTCATTTATCATACATTTTAAACTTCTTTTTCTTCCATCACTTTTTTCAGTTTTATTATTTTCCAGATCTGATTTTTACTCATTGACCATTATACATATTCCAAATTGATTTTTTCCTCTTTCCAAAATACGTCTTTATTTCTCAAGTTGGTCATCCATTTATTCCTAATTACTTTATCCAATGCTTTTTCCAAACCCACAAAACATTCATCATTCCTCTGTCTTTTTTAATATATCTCTCTGCATGCATTCTCACAACAACAATAAAATATCTTATATTTCCTCTTAAAATCCTGTATTTCTCACATATATATGTTTTCTTTTTTTTTCACAATTTTTCTAAATATGAGAATTATATACCCATTTACTGAGTAATATTTGATGTTGACTATTGGTAAGTACCTAAAATAAAAAAGGTTAATCTTAAATGAAACCTGAAAAAATATTTTATTCCACCCAATATGAACCAAATTTATATATGTGGTATGAAATGTATTTCCACCATACCATGAGACTCTTTTATATATATTTATAATATAAACTTAAATAAATGTTTATACAATCATGTTACATATGAATTCTTATATGATAATGCTGCATTTATTTATAATTAATTCATCTTTACTTTTCATATTAAAAAATGTATATTTCTAATCAAATTTTAAAAAGCACGGATTAATTTCAAATAATTCACTTTCATATTAGACTAGTATAATTTAATTTACTTCATTCATCAAAAACTTATATCATTCATATTTACAAAACCCTTAGTTGCTTTTATGTATTAATGAATTCAAAGTCTGTGTAATATTTTTGTTTCATGGTATATCCTAAATACATATTGTAAGAATTTTTACTTGAACTCAGAAATCCAAAACACTTTTATAGTTTTCTGCACAGATACATTATACTTGAATATACCTGTTCCTACACTTAATAAAGGTGAAAAAGAAATCTTGAAATGTACAACACTTTCTATTTATAAAAAGCATTTATCATATTTACAGTAGTGGAAAAATTATTTCAAAATGTTTTGCCAACTACTTAGTCAATGAATATTTTAGACAGATAATATAAAAAGGATGGCCAATATAACATGAACATTTATGATGTTTTAGTCAGTTTAGTGTAATGACATCATATGCACAAATTTTATCACATTTCAAACTATCTCTTTAAAGCAAAAAAGCCAAACCTTTAATGTTGATAGTAATCAGAACCAAATAAAATAAACCATGACACTAATGTGGGCTTGAAAATTCCATCATCAGATTTTCAATGAAATGTATGGCGGAAGAATTGTGTGTTGGAGTAGTTTGAAGCCTCTCCATTAAAGTATGAAGTTTGGCTATCTTAATATAAAGCTGAGCTTTGATTGTATATATGTGTGGACATAATAATCTGGACTAACTGATGATTGCTGATTTAGCTTGAAATATGTATATTGGTGATTATTTATCTTTTCAACATGTGTGTGATCAGGTGGGTCAGCAATATGAGATGGCAATGAGATATGAGAGTCATGTGAAAGTCTGATTTTAGATCCCTTATATATTACATTATATATGTATAGGTGAGTGTAAGTGGGTGCTGTGTATTAAATTATATATGATGAATAGTTTATTTTATTGTAATAAAACTTTTTCACACAGTTGAATTTTAATGTTAGAGATTAGCACTTTTGAAATACTGATTATGTTACTAGTAAAGTCATAAATATTTGCTATAAAATAATTTCCTTCTGATTTATTTATTTATAGCAACCTAATGATGATGATGATGATTATGATTATAGTAACAACAGCAATAATAATAATAATAATAATAATAATAATAATAATAATAATAATAATAATAATAATAATAATAATAATAATAATATTGAAAAGAGAGACATTATAATGAACTAGTGACATGCAAGAAATAATGAGCAATCAATTAAAATTGGGCCATACACAATTATAGTGGTTTATAATTGGAAGAAACTGCACACAACATAAAGACAAGAAACTATGTTCTCACTTAGATATCTATAATCAGATGGAATATATTCTCATTTGAAATAGAACTCTTACAACTAAATGAACTAACTAATAATGGACAATGTTTTTTCAGTTGAAGCATCCATTTTTGGAGCAAATTAATATATGTAATGGTGCTAAATAATTCAATGTAACATAATGTAAAACTTGCAAACAATGTAAAGTTTCTTTGAGTTAATAAAGTGCCTTTTGAAATATAATAATAATAATAATAATAATAATAATAATAATAATAATAATAATAATAATAATAATAATAATAATAATAATAATAATAATAATAATAATAATAATAATAATAATAATAATAATAATAATAATAATAATAATAATAATAATAATAATAATAATAATAATAATAATAATAATAATAATAATAATAATAATAATAATAATAATAATAATAATAATAATAATAATAATAATAATATCACTATCATTACTACTATTACTATTGGAAAACTTCCATTGCAATTTAAAATATATGTCAGTGCTATATATAATTTTGCTATAAAAGGGTGTGTGATTTTTACTGTTTGAAATGGATTACTTTTCTATAATTAGTCAGATAATAAGCTAAAAGGAAATGTGATAAGATAGGTTTAGCATCAGATAATCTTGATCGTCAATAAAACTGTTAATGAAAACAATTGGAATCAAAGTATTTTCTAAGAAATATGTCATTAGTAATAATTAATCTGATCAATGATTTGAAAATACATATTAAAATTCTATTTGGATTAATATTATCCAAAGAAGTAAAATGATGATAATTATATACACCTGCACTCTACTTAATACTGGGTTTGTATGTGAGGATTTGCCATAGTGATCATTATCAATTTGCACTCATTATTTTAATTTACAACTAATGGTTCACTATATAATTCTTGTAAAAAATGTGATTTTTTTAAAACTACAAATTTGAATATGGTGGCCATTGCATACAACTGATGATGTCATAGGATAATGACTTTATGTTGTCTCAAAGAAAAGTGGTGGCATTAATGCTAAAAATTTACAATACAAAATTTATTCTCTTACACAGTGCAGTATATAATATTATAGTACATACTATTTTCACTATAAAATATAATTAATAGACAGTACTTTATTTAAATTTCATCCATTGTCCTTCCATGACAGTCAATACATTCTTTAATGATATAACCAAAGTAAAGTTTAATAACTATGAAAGTTAAAAAAACCCATAAACCTCATTCAGCACAATAAATAATTTTGATGATGTTCAATAAAAAAAATGTACCAATATTAGATTTTAAAATGAATATTGAGTTACTTTTATAGATTGAAATTCTTATTAATGTCATTATGTTTGTGGCAAAAATTTTGATATTGTAATTGTTCAATTTAGTTACCATAATTACAAATTATTTTGAGAAAAAAAGTACTAATTTTAACAACTAATGAGGCATTTTTATGATTCTTTGGATTTGCCATCATACATAGAAGAATTAATTAACAAGGAATTAATGCAAGTCGATGAAGAAGAGAAAATCTACATGCCTGTATAAAAGAACCTGGACATAAAAAAAATGAAGGAATAATTTTGTATCACAAGACCATCAATAGCACTTTTGAAGAATTTGGAACTTTTTCTCTAGAGATACATAGCTATAAACACCTGATGTATTTCCTCTAAAGAAAAGCCAAAAGCATCAGAGGTTTTAAAAGACAATGATAAACTTTTAGAATGAACAACATATGACTCAATAAATTGGATGTTGGTGATTACTGAATGAATGGATTATAAGAAAAAGCAACATTAAGCTAAATATTTTTTTCTACATAGATTAAGTTGCATTGTCTTATATACATACATATTTTAAGTTTATACTTGCATAATTCACACATAGCACAACTTACACATACATATATTGTAAGTTAAGGTTTTTTAAAACTAGTTATTTGTTAAAACAATATTACTAATTTATGAAATAATTTTTATCCACAAGAAGCACCTTTTTTTTTACCATAGAAAAGGATTATAATTATTTGCTTTTTATATGATCTTCTTGATTTACAATGAGTTTTGGGGAATCAATTGTTTTTGCTAAGTCAGTAAAGGTGTATATATATTTTAACTTAAGATTATATAATTTATTACTTTGTAATTGAAATTACAGTGAAAAATAAGTTATTAAATATCTTGCATGTTATATAAAGGTATTTATCCTAATAATATTTCCAAAATAATTTTACACAGTTTCAATCATCTGTTGTGTTAAATAATAATTTATCATCTTTATCAAAAGAGTCAGCAACTTTTGCATAAGTTGGAGTATACAGAGGCTGGAAAAAAAAGTAAATATTCAAATTCAGAAGTCACCTTCAAAGGAAATCTAATTATTGACAGTAATGGTAGATAGACAATCAATATTATTGCTTGAACTAATTTTTATCAGTGAGATGTTTTTGTTTTTTGTAACATTTTAAAATCAATAATGAATTAATTTATTTTAAATTATCAGAAAATTGCATTAAAGGACGAACATTTAATGAAAATCATTGTAAAAATTTTTAATGAAACAAATAGCTTTCAGTTTATTAATGTAAAAAAAAAAAAATTATACAAAAAAGTATAAGAATTACATTATATAAATGTTTTTATTAGAAAAATCAATTCAACAGTTAGTTGTTTAAGAGGTCGTATGATAATTGTCACTAATGACAGATTCAATCTCTATTACTATATTAAATTTCAGAGGGCATTTATATTATTAACAGCTTCAAAATACACAACTAAATATCCATGAAAGATGATATTTCGGAATTTAAGTAATCTAACTTTCAGTTGAAATTAATAAGATAAAATATCTTTAATTTTAAACATCTATTATTCAAAAACTTTTTATTATTCAGAAATTTTAAAAATAATCTGTAAACTTTTACGATAAATAATTAATTACATTGTATATGCATTTACAAGAACACATATTTAATAAATAGTTTCAAATTAATAATCCTTATTATGAGCTGTCTGCTTTTGTTCCATGTATTTTAGCAATGTTTGAATATAGAATGTGGAGATAAAAGATATGTTTTTAAAATTAAAAAAAAAAGCAAATTGAATAATGATCTAGAACCATGGATTTTAGTTAAAGTAAATGGAGATTATTTAAGTCATTTAAATTTTGCAGATGATGTAGTTGTTTTTGCAAATAATGCTTCAGAGCTGCAGGAAATGTTGCAGGAGTTATCAGATGAAAGTAGGAAAGTAGGACTAAAGATAAATGTTAAAAAGACTAAAGTAATGTTTAATCGGTTTGCTCAAAATATTAAAATAAAGATTGATTATGATGAATTAGAAGAAGTTAACAGTTACAAAAACCTTGGTGAGATTATTAATACAGAGGGAAACATAATGGAGGAAATTAATCATAGAATTAAACTTGGTTGGAGTGCTTTTGGTAGAAATAACTTGATACTAAAAGGAAATATGCCTATGTGTTTGAAAAGGAAGGTTTTTAACAAATGTGTTTTACCAGTTCTTACTTATGGATCTGAGACTTGGACACTCGATAGAAGAGCAATACATAGACTTCAGACCACTCAAAGAAGTATGGAAATGCAATATATGGTTAAGAGAACAAACAGGTGTTACTGACATCATTGAAAAAATTAAAAGATTGAAGTGGAGTTGGGCTGGACATATTGCTAGAAGAGATGATAATAGATGGACAATTGAAATTTTAAACTGGATTCCAAGAGATTGTAAAAGACCCAGAAAGAGACCACATGTGAGATGGATGGATGAAATAAGAAAGTGTGCAGGGGTGATGTGGAGAAGAGAAGCTAAAGATCGGAGAAGATGTATTAAACTTGGAAAAACCTTCATCCTGCAGTGGATTGATAATGGTTGACAATGATGATGATGATGACTTGTATATATATATATATAAGTCAATAACATTTTGACATCTAAACAAAATTATAGTATTTTTTTTTTTTAGTATTCAAATAGAAAATTCAATATTCACTATTTGAACTTCAATAATTGATTAGCATATGTAATTTCTAGGTTTTTTATTTTTTATTTAAAAACGCGCGCGCACACACACACACTTACAAACTAAACCTGTTTATATAATTTTGTAACTATAATGGTTAAATATCCAATATAACTTATTTGCTTGATAAATATTAAAATATAATTATCATTAGCTGTTTATTTCAATCTTATTTAGACTGATTTTTTAATTAATATAATTTTGTTTATTAAATCAAGTCCTTAAACTAATTTTTAATTTTTTATTGTTTTTATTTTTCAGGTTTAATTCTTTTTGTGCAATTTAAGCATTTTAACTTTTCAATCATTAAGTTTTAAATAATATTTGCATTTAGATTTCACACTTTATATTTTGATTGATAATGTATACCATTTTCGTTTTGCTGTAATTAGTTATGTATTACATTTATTATTTGTTCAGTTTTAAAAGCAATATTTCTACTGATAAACATATAATTCCGTTTTTTTTAAAATCTTTTTAAAACAATTCATTTTAGTTGTTTCTAACTTTAATCTGAATGTCATTGTCTTCTGTAAATATATTATATTTATTTTGTTATATTGCATAATAATGTGTCAAATATTAATTACAAATACCTTGTCAAGCATTGGTGGTCGAGAGGTCAGCGACAGCTGCTTTGCAGGCAATTATCCCAGGGTAGCGAGTTCGCTTCCCGGCTGATGCTACAACTCATGAGAAAAAAAAATCAATTACAAATAACATTTAAAAGAATAAAATATATTAGAAATTGATATATGCCACATTATTATGCATTTAAATTTAATAAAATATTTACAGGTTGCTGATAAAGACTGCAGATTCAGTTGTAACATTTAGAATACAATTGTATAAAATTGCTTTAAAAAGGTAGGAAGGAGAGAAATGATATATTATACAATAAAGAAATAGTGAAGGCATTGAATCATATCTAATAATAGGCTTCATTATTAATTTGATTATGTATTCCATTTATATTCATTCAAATTTTAAAATCACACATTAATTTTTTTATTTAATTTTTCAATTTCCATTTGTCCTATTACTTTTCTAAAAGTATAACTGTTTATCTTGTTAGAGAATGTATAAACAACTTTTTATGCTTTACAATTAATATTGTCAATCAACATTCAGTCATGTGGTTTTTTTTTTTTGGGGGGGGGGGGTTACGTAAAATTGAAAATAATAAATATTGTTTCATAATTTATTTATTAATGAAATATTTTAATATTTATGTGAAAAACAAAAAAAAAAAAATATTAATTAGAAATAAACATTTATTTTTCTTTCATGCTATTTATATTACTACATTGGAGCATTTTTATAGTAATATTTGGTAATATATTTTCATTTAACAAAAGACAAATTTTACATTTTGTAGTTTTTATTAATAAATTAATAATATTTAATTGTTTCAGCTTTCCTATACTAAAATTTTATTGGAAGTTCATTTTTTTAACATCATACATAATCTCCTTTGTATTATCATAATTATTTTTATTTACTTCTGCAGGAGTTTCTAAAAACTTTACACACTGGAATGTCTGGGGTCATGATTCAAAAATCTTGATCATCACAGTCTGCTATTCGACAACTTCATTAATCCATACAGGATACTTTTTTTATTAATAGAGTTTTATGTTCTTTGTCATAGTGTATAGCTTTATGTTTTTTTTTTTTTTTTTTATGCCAGCCAACAAACCCCCCACCCCCCCCCCCCCAACCACTTGCTTGGAGGGGGGTGGGACACCCCCCCGCCAAACAACGCTTGACTAAATATGTATATTTAATATACTTGTGAGATGATATCCATGTAATTCCAGGAGCAGTTTTTAACACCAATCTGTAGACCCATCTATTGAGAGTTTGAGTAATTAATATTAACAAAAAATAGTGTTATTATATTTGTAACCCTAGACAAATTTAGTCTTATAATCTTCATCAATGATAACATAGTTTTCATAGCTAAATTTTGTGCAGTTATGCAAACATTGAACACCATATTATACTAAATCAGCCATGCAATTTACTATTGTTACACAATACTTTATTTGCCACTCTCTTTTATAGTTTACAGCTTTTTTTCTCAAGTGTCATAGCATCAGCCGGGAAGCAAACCTGCTAACCTGGGACAACTGCTTGTAAAGCAGCTGTCACTGACCTCTCAACCACCAATGCTTGTTTACAGCTTTGATTGCCCCAAATTTGAATTTAGCAGTTGATGTTAGGAGATATAAAAGTTCTGAAGAAGATTGCTGTAACAAGATTAGTGGCAAATAAAGCATTGTTTAACAGTAGTAAAGTGCATGGATGATTTAGTATTATATGTTATACATTAAACAATGCAATAAGAAAGAGTAGTTATTATACTTCTTGAACAATCCTTAAACACCTTTAGTTTTTTTAAACCATCAAGGTAATAGCTTTAAATTTGTTTTAAAAAAACAGGTTTTATATCCAGCCAATTTTCTACCAACATGCTAGCAACTATATATGTTAATAACCAATTTTATTTTGTGATGCTTTATAGGTATTATTTTATATTCACACTAAAATAAATATTATTTGCTTTTTTACTGTATCATTTCCAAATGAACTGATTCACTTATTAATTTCTTTATATACTAATAAAATTTTAATTCAAATTATATGTTAATTTTCTAGTTTTACTCATTATAACTGATTTTCTATCAAATTATGCATTTCTATTGTCATATACTGTATTGTTTTCTTATTTGTTTAATCTTATGAAGTATTACATATTTTAATAATTTGAAAACTCAGCAAAACATATACAAAATCCTTTATAAGGAGTTTTTATTTATTTCTTACTCTTTAAAGCATGACAATTGTTTTATCTTTAATTATATACATTATGATTTTGTTTTACATCGGTCAGCTGCTATCAGTACTGACTCCTGTTTTAAATAGTTTATTATATTTTATATTTTACTTTTAAAAGAATTTAATATTCAAGCACATATATTTTTGAAATTATATGAAAGCCATTATATTTAATTTTTATTATAAATAAAAACTAATATAATTTATTTCATCTTTGAAGTACATAGTAAAAAAAAATCATTATGCTTATGATAGTATGAACATAATTTCTGAGCTTCAGTAGAGAAAAATAACGTAATTAATTAATTAGCATCAACTATGCATTGTTATATAAGGATATATTAAATAAGTAAATTGAAAATAGGTCATGAATTTTAATATGATAGTAGAATAAATTTTATCTACTAGTATATTAAATAAATATTAATAATTTATTTTAAAAGAGATGACAATCTGCCTAGATAATATATGTTCTCTAAATATTATTTTTTATTAATATTTTCATAGATAAATAAATATAATTTGCAATGGGCTAACTTTTTTTTTTCATTTTGTAATATGCCATCTTTGTTTAAATATACTTGTAAGTAAATTATACTACTTTCTATATTATTTAACATTTTAAAAGTTAGCAAATATATTTTAAAAAAAAAATGAAATAATTTAAACATTCATTTTATGTTTAGTATATACTGAAAGATAAAAACAAACTTTCATGTTAAGACTGAAATTATGTTAGTTCATCAAATAGATAGTTTTAAACCCCAAAAAAGGCATTAATACACATAAAAATTAAACATTTTTTATTTTTATTAATAAAAAAATAATTAAAATAAATAGAAATATATTTGAAATGTAAAACTGATCTTTCAAACTATTTTAAGCATAATTAAAAAAGTTTTCATTTTGTCAATGTCATATTTGAGTAATTAAAATTATACTGCCACTTCTAATTAGATCTTCCAACTATGTAAAATCTTGAAAACTAAAATAAAAATTCCTTTTTTTTAAACTAAACTGTTAAGTGACTTAAAACCAGACTAAATGGGTGATTATTATTAAATAAAAACAGGTCACAATAACGCCAAAGTGAAAAAATAGAACAGGTCATGACCTTCCATTTACTATCTCAGATTAACTGTGAAAAACAAAAATGTTAAAATCAGCATATAAAAAAAAAAAAAAATTCTAAAATTTTATCTCAGCAAACATTTCTCTATTATTAATTTTTGATATAAGTAATATATCAGAATAGTCACATAGGAAATATTTGTATAATCAGTTATATTATTTATAAAGTACTATCCTCATATAGAAATAAAAATAAACTACAAAACACTATTTACCACAAATATAATATAAATTAAAAATATAGAAACTAAAATGGAAAAAATTCAAAATATTAATAATAGAAATAAATTTGATAGAAAGCAATATATTTGTCTTTTTGTTTAAAATGTTTACATTTTTAAACCTAAAATTATTAAATAATTTAAAAGTAAAACATTGTCAAAACATTTCTTAATAATGATTGCATAAAATCTATGATTGAGAAATACTATAGCAAGTTCATTTTTAAATTATTTTATTTAACATTAAAAAACTCTTTTATTTATAGAGGAAAAACAAATATTCCAATTTTAAAAAAAGGATAAAAATAATAATAATTATACTGCTGGATTTTATTATTTCTATGTATCTAAAAGTATTTAGGGAAACTGCATCTAAACATTACAAAAACATTTTTTTAAAGATAATATTTTCATGACAGCAAATTCTATATTAATTCCATATTATTTTATTTTTTCTTGATTCTTTATTTTAGAAATATAAAAAATGTATTTCTAGTTATTTTGCAAAACAAAAATTATATATTAATATTTTTTTAAAACTTTTAGATTGATTATTTCGATTTTTAATTATACCAGATTCTAATTACTTAAAAAAAGATACTTGTTTAGCACTAGTTTACAAGCCCCTTCCCTTTTCTTAATGGAAGATATTTTAGCATATCATGTTTGAAAATTTATTAAAAATAATAAAACTCTTATATAATTTAAGATTATATGCTTTACAAAAATTGATTTTAAGATTATATGGTGTTTTTTTTTTTTAAATTTAAAATTAGGTTTAGGAAAATAGATAACAATTTGTCTAACTAAAAATCAAAAACTTTGTATTAATGGTATTCACTGCTTAACAATAGTTATTTTCTATTTTTTGTTTATTACTATTACTAGTACAACTACTACTAATATTATTACAATTTATTATTATTATTACTAGCAGTAGCAAGTAACAGTATAGTAGAAGTAGTAGTAGTAGAAGTATTGGTAGTAGTAGTAGTAATAGTAATTGTAGTAGTAATAGCAATAGTAGTAGTAGTCAGTTAAATGCTGCTAAATTGACAATAACTTTCTCATGCTTATATAAATAACATTTTCCTAAATAGTCTATCATCTGTTCATTTCATGCTACTCGAATGTAAATTTAATTATCATAATAATAGATATCATTCCCTTCATTACTGATAATTCTTTGCTTTTCTCATTGCCAAACAATATTTTTTTATATATCTTATTAATGAATTAGATCATCTTATGATAAAAGCAAGTAGGATTTCAATTCTGATTATTTATACTTCAAATAAATGTTTTTCCTTGTTACCATCAAGTTCTATTTGTGCTTTTTTTGATGTTCATAAAATGTTTAAAGGTCATTATTGGTGCCACAGTGTAAAAGTTACATTATAAAGAATTGAAACTATGAATCTTTAAAGCAAATTGATGGATTAGACATAATAGGTGAAAACAAAACAAAACAGTAATATATAAAATACCATCTGAGACAAATAAAAGGCTAACTAGATCAATATAGCAAGAAAATGTAAATGGTAAATATGAATATAAAACAGGATAGTCTAAATAAAAGATAATGAAAACAGGTTCTAAGAAATGGTAAGTATAAAAATTGTATAAAAAGAAATATTCTTGATATATACATACATATTTATTTATAAATTGAATAAGTCTATAAATTGCGATTTCTTCATATGTATGTAACTAGAAGCACATATATTATAAGCTACTAATTTAGAAATTTTTTTATTTATAAAATTAGAGCAATATTATTGTAGTGATTTTAAGTAATTCCCTAATTTACATTAAGACGATGCCTATATTTTTTCCCCACTATTTTACTACAGTTAATAAAGTTGAAAGCATTAAAAAATGTATAAACTGTAATAGAGAGAGAGAGAGGAAAACATTTGGTTATGACAGAATTGTCCATTATTTCAAATGTAACATCAATAAAGCTCTACTTAAGTAATAAAGGAAGAAATAAGAAGTAGTAAATTCTTTTTAGGGCCGAGAGTGTTAAAATTCTGTAAACTGTTTGTTTTAGAGAGTATGGAGAAATGTTTTATAAGCCTTTTAACCTTCAGCTTATTCACTCACTCTATCTCAGAAAAGGCAGCTGCCTTGCTAAAAAATAGTATGATACAGAATACCGAAGAGAAGCAGGAAGTTATTTTGAAATATAAATAAATCAAGTCATAGTTGTCAAAACTTTTATAAACAAAAGATTTCTAAGTTCTACAAGTGGTCACGTGTTATTTATAATAAGCAGATGAAAGAAATGTTCAGAGAAATTAACACTTCGGAAAATAAGTTTAAAGTGCAAAAGATGAAAGATAAAATGAAAAAAAAAGATGATCATTTTACATTATTTTAAACAATTATGCTTTTACAAACACGTTATATAGATGATTATTTTTCAAGAAGTTTTTTTTTTTGTACTGGGGTCTAGATATAATATTAACATTTATTTATTTATTTTTTTAAAAAAAAACAGCATTTATGTCTTACGATTGCTAAAATACCGTCTTGAGCATCAAATATATAGTTTTTCATCTTAATGTCAAATACTCATTTTGTTTTTTAGTTATCCTTAATATTGCAACTCGTTAGTGAGTTTTTAACTAAAGATATTTTAAGCTATTATTATTATTTAAAAAAAATAGAATATATATATTTATTGTGCATTGTATTAAGATTTTCTGAGCTATACACTATTATTTTCTAACGTTTTCACAGTTGCCAAATGAGTATTTTAAAAATTAAAAAAAACAATACAACTTTAATTTCCTAATAATAAACAGGCGAAATTATATCAATTTTTCTACGATAAAAATTAAATTCGTGACTACTAAATACGAATGATTAAGATGTTCCGACGGGTTTGTGATATTTAAGCACCCGAATACAAAACAAAATATAATAGTTTGCCCAATTGATCTAATTAGAGATTGATTCAATCTTAATTGGAATTTATCCGGAATAGATTCTATCACAGCTAAACTCTTGGCAAGTGGCTCATTAACGTTAGATTAAAAAAAAAGACGTGTCCCTCTTTTGTTTAAAATGTGGTTTAGTATTAAAATTTAGAGAAGGTTAAAATATTAAAAGCAGTGTATAAAGAATAGGTTTTCAGATTTAAAAATAAAAGCTTGAAGATATGGATATTGTAGAAAAAGTGTAGAATATATGAGGGGGGGGGGTTGTTGCAAATTGTTGCTATGGTAAAAAAAAACTGGACTATGTCTAAGGTTGGAGAATGAAAAAGTATAAAAACAATGTCCTTTAAATAGGTCATTAGAGACTACATATTAGAGAAATAATGAGAAAAAAGATTTACTCACCCACCTATCTTTTATATATGGATGAAAATAAGTGTTGATAATTTTTCATCCATTTACTCTTTACTATTAATTAGACACACATTTTTAATCATTATTTGAGTGAATACTTCACTTTCAAATGTGAAAAATATACTGTTAGTCAGTGCTAAGGTTAAATGACAAGACTTTGAGAAGAAGAAAGTGCTGTTAGGAATCTATATAATAACTGTCTCCTATAATTTAAATATTCCAATTAAAAAACATTAAGTAAAAAACATATTTTTATTAAAAAATATGATGAAGGTTAGAAATAAATTAGGTGTATATTTTAAAACAAAATTTTTAATGATGTTTTGAAAAAGATTGCGTAAATTGAAAGAGAAATGTAAGGGTGAATTTGACTGTACTCATCAATACCTAAAAAAAATAGAAAGATGGAGTTTTTGAACACAACTGGTTCTTTTGTTTTATATTTATTGGTAAAAATGTTTCTATATCTGTCCCAATTTGTGATATTTTGCCAGAATCTAGGTAATGATTTAGCTTCATTAGTTTTATATTATGATAGTTTTATTTAAATATCAAATGTGGTGTATTTTTCTTTGTAAAAAAATAAATGAATATATTTTACACAGTAATTTGTTATTTTATTGCTGAACTAATTGCTTAGTAAAATATATATTACATAAATTTATTATATACATGTATATTTTTAGCATGCATTTATTTAACACAGTCACCTTTCAATACGTAATGATTCTTTATTTGGTAAGAAATTATTATATTTTAATTAATTTTAAACAAATTGTAACTTGAATGAAGTGGAAATATATCTATATTTTTCTTTATATAAGTGCAGGCCAAATTTCAATAATCTTCTTTTCATTTACAGTCAAGCATTGGTGGTCGAGAGGTCAGCACAGCTGCTTTACAAGCAGTTGTCCTGGGTTAGCAGGTTTGTTTCCCGGCTGATGCTATGACACATGAGAAAAAAAAATTACAATCACAATTACTTTTACTGTTGAAATATAAAATATTTTGAAATACAGACAAATTGAACTGATTGATTACAATGAGTCCACAAAGACTTTTTTAAATAAAAAATTTGCCTTCTGGTAATCAAACGCTCATATATGT
Organism: Epiperipatus broadwayi; assembly: GCA_028023455.1. Lineage (NCBI taxonomy): Eukaryota > Metazoa > Onychophora > Udeonychophora > Euonychophora > Peripatidae > Epiperipatus > Epiperipatus broadwayi. The sequence continues at coordinate 2,620,011 of JAQFVV010012546.1, forward strand.
TATATTTGTATGTATTTTATAATTTATTTTGAAATATAATTGTGTGATAGCTCAAATATAGTTGTATTAATGCTGAATTACTGAAAAGTCACAGTGGGCTGTATGTAAACTAACCATCTATAAGTGCATATATAGAATAAGCCCACCTAGACTTTATCTTGGATCATATATAACCATATCATTTTCAGAAGTATTGACATGCAGAGCATGATTTATATATAGTAATATAATTTCAGGACAACAATAAGCTATGCTAAAACTATTATGACTAATCAGAGGGAAAGGCAGTGCCTCATATTTAGTAATATCTAAACATTAAATTAATCTTCAGTTAGTAGATGTAAATATAACGTTTTAATAATAGCTTAGATATAATTGTAATAAGAATTCAGAAGTACTGAAAACCCCAGATGAGCTAAAAGTAAAATAACTATCTATAAGTACAAGTATTGCATAAATCTATCTATACTTTAGCTTGGGTCATATATAAGCATATTATTGGTAGATGTATTGACATGCAGAGCATAATTTATATATATATATATTAAAGTAATTTTAGGACAAATCATCATAACTAACCAGAAATTTCAGTGGTCAAAAACAGGCAATAAATATGTGCCAATATAAGAAATTGTGATCATGTGATGTAAATTACAGTTGTCATAAAATTATGTTAGTATATATAAATCACAGTCTGCATGTCAATATGTCATAAATAATATGCTTACATATGATTCAAGCTAGTTGAATTCATTGTATATTTACATTTTTAGACAGTTTGCTTAGAGCTCACTGGGAGTTTTAGTGCTTTTGCAGTATTATAACTGTTATTTTTGTAAACTCATTTACAAATAATTTGAAATAATAATAAACCAATTAAATGAAGACTATAATAATAATTGTTTTTTTTTTTTTTTTGTAAAAAAAAAACAATCTAAATTCTATAAATGTTTTTTAAAAAAAGTCTAATGTAGTAAATATCTCTGTTTAATTGTTCTGGAGTGTCTTTTCACAAAATTTATCTAATATTTCTTTCTTAAGAAATAATGGTATTTATAAAGCTATATTATATTTTCATATTTTGATGATAATAGATGGACAATTGAAATTTTAAACTGGATTCCAAGAGATTGTAAAAGACCCAGAAAGAGACCACATATGAGATGGATGGATGAAATAAGAAAGTGTGCAGGAGTGCTGTGGAGAAGAAAAGCTAAAAATAGGAAAAGATGGATCGAACTTGGAGAAACCTTCATCCTGCAGTGGATTGATGATGATTATATTTTTATTAAATATTGTTTACAATCTTCTAGAGCACAAACAAAAATATTAAATTTTTGTCAATACTTTATTTTTAATGCTGAATCAATTTTTTTACAATAACAATCATTATTATTTTTATCAAAATTACATTAATCTTCAGTTATTATAAAAGATGATATCAAATAATTTAACAAAAAAATTTTTTTAAAATAAATTCATAACCATATATCTTAATTTCAATAAGTAAGGAAAGACCAGAAAATATCTTTGTATAAGTGTGACACATAAATCATATATATATATATATATAACTCCTATCCCTTCACTGATGAGAGCAAATCAGCTTGAAATCAGCTGATCTGAGGGTGGAGCAAAATGAAAGAGACAGTGAATATTGACTCTGACATTTATGTAAACAAATATGATTGTTTGGAGGTCTTGGTAAAGCTCCATCTATTGATCATTAATACAAGCAATAGCAAGTTTTTACGTATATAAAACTTGTTTTGTTTTTCATAAATGTACCTTCAAAGTTTTCTTGCAATGATATAGATTGCAGAAGCTTTGATTATGTGGAGAAACTGAACTGATATCAGACCCACATAGCTATCTAGTTTGATAGGCTGAGTTTGAAGACATTTAGGTGTCTAAAAAATTCATACTTGCAAACTGATAGAAACGTTTTGCATAAACGCTTGGAGTTAATATTTAGGTCTAGTTTCTAACTCAGTTTCTAACTCCTATCCCTTCACTAATGAGAACAAATCAGCTTGAAATCAGCTGATCTGAGGGTGGAGCAAAATGAAAGAGACAGTGAATATTGACTCTGACGTTTATGTAAACAAATACGCTTGTTTGGAGGTCTTGGTAAAGCTCCATCTATTGATATATATATATATATATATATATATATATGTTTCCATATAGAAATGAGTTTATATAATTTATTTGCTCCTAAAAATTATCATTCTTTATTCAGTGAAGAATAAATCTAAGTCTTGCATTATCTATCTTAATACTTCACCATCATCATCATCACTTTTATCTACTATTTGTCTACTAAAGGATAAAAGTCTCTTCAAGTAAAACCCAATTTAAACATTTTTATATCATCCAGCTATGGCATGTTTCTAATCTCTTATATTCTTTTGGAATTCAATTTAGGACATAAACTGTTTATCTATTATTATTTCTCCTAGTAGTACATCCAGCCCATTTCAGTTTCTTAATTCTTCAGTGATTGTTTGATTTCTCATCTATGTAATTCATTTTCAATCCCTTCTTGATGTCCACAACATACTTTTCTTTATATTTTGTTGAATGATCTGAAGTCATTAGTTGTTGTTGTTTGGGAAATGTTCTATTCTCAGATCTATAAGTAAGAACTGATAAAACCATCTATCGAAATCTTCATTTTCATACTCATAAATATATTTTCTCTAAAATATTAAGTTATTTATACCTAAACCACATTATCCAAGTTTAATTCTATGATTAATTTCATCTATTATGATTTCATTTGTCTTAATAATCTGAACAAGATATATGTAGTTGTTCCCCATTTCTAATTCATGGATGTCAGCATTTAATTTATTTTGCTGAAAAACTCATTCTATATCTCTTTAGTCTTTTAGCTCTACTTTCTTCCTTTCAAATGATAACTCTTGTAGCATATTCTAAAGTTTTGAAGTATTGTTTTTGAAAACAACCACATTATCTGCAAAGTCTTAATAATTTTTTTACTGCAATTTTACAAGATCCATTTTGTCGATTAAATTGGGAAGCTAAATTAATACAAGTAAATGGAGATTTTACGTTTTTAAATCCCTCTGCTGGATATTCTTCTCATCATTAATCTTATTAGCGTCACCATATAATCTAATCTTTACTGTTGCATTTTGATAATGTCTACCACAATAGGAAAATATTCCAGATCTGTACCTATATGATCCAATGCTGTAATTACTGTAGACATTTTTAGAGAATCAAATGCCTTTTTATAATATACAAATTCAAAGCATAATGGCAAATCATATTTATTGGTTCTTTGCTTAACTTCTCTCAAAATATGGATGTGATATATTGTCCTAAACCCACTTTTTACATCCAGCTTATTCTTTTTGTTGTTAAAATCCAATTTTTGTAGATGAGTTGTAATTATTTTGGTAAAATAAATGTATAAAACTAATATATCAATAATCATTCCACCATTTTTTAAGCTTTTTCTATCTTTATAGATTTAATTGCATGTCTCACTTTTCCATTAAAAGTGATAACAATTCAGAAGATGGAATAAGTGTAGGTGGCGCTGTGTGTTTTTATTTTTTATTATTATATAATAATTATTTATAGAATTCCTCTATACACTTTATAAAGTCATGATTTTTTAAAAGTAATTTCATTATTTTATTGCTGAAATGACTTCTTTCCAAATATCAAACTGTTATTTTGAAGTCTTATTTTTTTCTCTGTTTTCTTTACCAATTTGCAATTATATTTTTTATTCAATTTTATTTACTAACACATAGATTATATGTAATTTAAATAGAAAGGATTTACACACTACACATTATCGCCATTTCTTATGCTTGCTCAAGCTGTTCTCAGATTAAAGGCTACTCACTGATGAAAGCTACAAGCTAGAAACTAGTCTGGGTATAGTGGATAAGTAGGCACTAGATGGGGATTTTATGCACAGCCCATAAGCCAGAAACTAGTCTGGGGATGTTGGATGAGTAGGCACTAGATAAGGATTTTATGCACAAGTCTTCTGGCATCCATTGATTATTCTGGCTTGCACTGAGTGGCTCTACTATATGGAGAGTTTTGCATGATTTACACACTTCTTATGATTCTTTAGACTGACCTATATAAATAAATTTAGATACAAAAGTGAGATGACTATTTTTTCAAAAGTCTCTATCTTGTGCTTTGTTTGAGAGTATTCTTAGTACTCAACAAGTCATCATTGAGCTATTTTAACAACATTACAACACATGAGCTTAGAGTGTAAATATATTGTTATTTACTATGTTTCATAATATTATCAAAAATGTTATATAGTCAATTTTTAGTCTATCATTTTCACATTCCTTTTTTACCATATGTTTATTTTTGTCTCAGTTGGAAATTTACAATTAAATTACTGCTTCTTTTAACCAGTTATTTTGTTATAGTTCTTAATAATATAAGTTTTCTTCTTATTGATATCTGTCAGATCTAAATTACCTTCAAAATCTATTAATAGTTTAAACTAGTGCTTAAATTCTGTAGAGTATTTCTAAAAATTACTAACATATATTAATATTGTTTTATTTTAGACTAATATTTGTCTTTCTCATTTGCATTACAATGTATCATATATATCACTAATCATTAACTTTTCTGTGTTGAATTTACAAAGAATATTTTAGTCTTGAAGTACATATTATTTGTTAGTAAATATGTATTAAATTATTGATGTATCTTCATTTGTATTCTTCCATGTTCATTTCCAAATTGTCAAAGAAATGATTCATATTATACAGTTTTTATAAGAACTTCACAAGTTTGTGCCTTGTAACTTTTGTATCATTAAAATTAAATTTACACAACACTTTCATTTTTTACCATCTAGCTCCATGATAATTTCAAAATTTTTCAATTGAATGATAATGTTTGCATATTCATATAAATAACCACTACTTCTTCATCACCATGAAAAACTGGTTATTGAAATAGAAATGTATATTATATGCATTTTTTATTTTTAATTAAATTGAAGTAAGTAATCTTGTTACTCTGTCAAATGTCTCACCAATCTCCACTTTTTATTTTAATAAATATTAGTATTTGTGCATTTGTAATAATGTACATGTTTATTTATTAAATCAACATCCCATTATTCATTTCCTCTAACTTCATGAAATTCAACAATGTTTCACTACCTTTCTTCCATTTTATTCAAATATTCATTGTCTCAAATTGATCTTTATCTGTAAGTATTTAATAAATAAAAGATCATTTATTTATTACTGCCCTTGGTGAAGACTTTACAATTTCCTAGAAATAAATTACATAATTTAGATCATAATTGTAATTTTTTTTTTTTCTAAAAAAGAATTCATTCACACATAAATTAATTTTGCCTTCGAGAAAACTCAGTTAATATTTTAGTTAAGAACAATGGGATGAATAAATGACCTCACAGGTAAAGAACAAAGAAACTAACTACATTGGCTAGTGTGCTTCTGTGAGGAACACATTTTTGTTTGTTTACTATTTTAATAATCATATAATGATAACAAATGCAATGAGAAAAAGGTATGAAATGGATTTTAGAAAGTATCCATGTTTTGGTTTTGTTAACACCTCAAAGAGAATTTCAAGTATCTTCTTTTAATTCCTAACATGGTCTTTTTGCAGCTTTAATAATTGTTTCAGTTAGTATTAGTATTACATCATTATTGGCTAGAGAAAATCTTTATTTAATCTTTCAGGATTTAAAAGAATTAAACGGGACACATTCCTAATGTGTTCTTCTTATAATCTTATCATCATAATTCTTATTAGTGTATGAATATTCATATAATAAATAGTATGTAGGCTTCTCATTAACATATATCAGCTATAATGTGGTGAGTTTATGACATTTATCCTAAGGTTAAATCTAAGAAAGACAATAGCCTATTTTTTCAGATGCCATATATTTTTAATGAAATTTCAGATAATTCTTATTATAAATAATAAAATAAAAAAACATATTATAAAGATTATTATCATTTGAATGTGAAGATTATTCACACAATTTAATAAAAAATATCAAATTCAGATAATTCTGGTTCACACCAATACTCTTATTCTGGTGAAAAAATAAAGAGATTTTATCTAGAAATATAGAATACTTTTGATAAAATCAAGCATCATTTTAAAATTCTTCTGGAAGATTTTGGTATTAGAATTAGAAGTCAAAAGTTAAAATTAAAGAAGGCAAAACTCTCCATACAGTAGTGCCACCCTGTGCCAACCAGAGTAATCAATGGATGCCAGAAGGCTTGTGCATAAAATCCCTATCTAATGCCTACTCATCCAATATCCCCAGACTAGTTTCTGGCTTGATGCTTAATGGTTTAAAAGTTAAAATCACTGTAAGTAAATTAGTATGTCAAATGTGCTGGAAAAAGCAGTTGTATGGCATGAATTTAATTTTTGAGAAAAATTTAATGTGCAAATGTTCATGAATTCATTCAAATAAATGAATAGTAGAGCTTTTTTACATTTTGAAAAACAAAAGATATGGATGTCAGCAGTGTATTGTATTCAATAGAGTCAATTCAGGAACTGATTTTCATTTAGTTTGATATTAATGCAAAACTAGTGAAACAAAAACTATTTTAGTAGTGTTAAAAGTTGATATTTTAAATCTTTCAAATCTTATTAAAGTATCAAAAAAATAATAATAAAATAAAGATAAGTGCAATATTTCAAAAGAACCAATTGGAACAATACTAAAAATTCTAACTTAATTCTTGTAATAGTCAAGGATTTAATCAAAACCATCATCTGCATATTCCTAATCTTCAGATATATTTCAATGAATTTAAGAATTTGAAAATTGTTTAAAAATATTAGTCAACATTATTAATGGATCAGAATCAAACCAAATAAACAAGAAGATGATCACACTCTACTAAGAACTGCTATACATATATCGGGTACAGAACAAAACAGCAATTTCCTAATACATTTTCAAATAAGACATGGCAATGTATGGTGAAAAGAAAGAAGCATAAAATATTTTTAAATAAATCCTTTTAAAGAATAAAATATTAGAATTCTGTAAAATGGAACATCAAATAGTAAATTCTTATATAAAGAAATATAACTATGAAATGTTAAAGAAAACTATAGAATAGAGTAGAAATCTCTAATGCATAACATGATATTTTTTATTGGAATAAAGTTACCACAACAGCAAAAAGAAATGATGGCAGTAATACTAGCAAGAAATACAGTATTATAAAGTGTGTAGAAAATACAAAGATATATTCAGTAATAAAAGGCAAAAAGGAAAACAAAATACCCCTGCATAAACAACATTTTTTTGAAATACAAAGTATTTTAAAAAATAAAGGGATAAGACATGCCATCAAATTTATAAAGAAGTAAAAGATTTAGGAAATGATGCAATAATTATAAATCTCTTTAAAATAAGTTAAAGAAATATATATATTATTATCAAAGCTACATACTAAATGTCTTAAACCAGCAAGCATCACATGATCACATCTCCAATACTAGCACAAAATTGTTTATAAACAAAGCAAAGCAAAACTCCATATAGTAGAGGGTTGCATTAGATCCTAAGATCTAGATGCAGTGCTCTCAGATCCAAAGCTCCTCACTGACGAAGGCCACAAGCCAGAAACTAGTCTGGGGATATTGGATGAGTAGGCATTAGATAGGGATTTTATGCACAAGCCTTCTTGCATCCATTGATTACTCTGTTTAGCACAGGTGGCACTACTATATGGAGTTTTGTTTTGCTGTGTTATTAAATGTCTTAAAGTAAAATGAATGAATAGTATATTTTATGTAGTAGGAATATTGATATTTAAAAATATGTTAAGAAAATTATTAACAATTACAGTTCTATACATATTTTTTTATCGCTTCTATACAAAATCTTTATCAAAATAATTACAACTCATTTTATAAAGTTTTTTCCAATTAAACAACTAAAAAAAACAAAGTCAATTTAAAATCTGTTTTCACCCAATGGAATACTCATAAGTATTAAGAAAAGTAATAGAGAAGACTAAGAAGTATAAATTATTGCTATGTATTATATGTGTAGATTATTACAACATTTGTCTATAAAAGCATTTCCACATTAACAAATTGACATAAGATAATGTTATATTTTAGATAATAAGTATCAAAATGTGAAAGTAGTGATTAGATTATATATTGAAACTAAATAAAAATAACACTGAAAAAGATGTGAGAGAGAAATGCCATGTCCTTAAACTTTTGTCAGTTAAAATGGGAATCCAGTAGAATAAAAATAAATGAATCTTATTTAAGTCATCAAGATTTTGCAGATTGTGTTTTTTAATCAAATAATGCTTTAGAGTTTACAAAAATGTTACAAGAGTTATAAGATAAATGAAGAAAGGACTAAAGTTAAATTCTAAAAAGATTAATGCTAATGGCCTTTCACAAAAGATGAAAATCAATTCCTTCAGGTGTTCAAAAAAAATGAAACATCATTTTCCGATATTGCGGGCCAGAGGACATCAAGGCCCGGAAGAATACCATCAACCATAAAGGACCAGCGATTAACTGCACACCAATCTCCTTATGATTTCGTGGGATTATTACTTTCCATTACAAGAAATCAGAGAAAACAGACATTTTTCAAAACAGTAAGAAATATATAATTTATGAACATTTCTAAACAAAAGAACTCTAAATACTAAACTTTTCAATATTTATAAATATAAGAATTTCCTATCTGACTAAAATAGTTAAAATGTTATTTGATGTATTTCTTTTGTAAAATCATTTCCGTTTATATATATTTTTTGTTCTTATTTCTGTTTTCTGATAAATTAAAATATATCAATGATAAACTTAAGTCATGTGTGAATGGCTGTATAGATTTGTAAAGTTATATTAGGGGAGGGTAATCTTAGGTTATTCGTGTCATTGTTGAATTGGGTCAATGGATTGGATATATTCATGTAGTTAGTAGATGTAATGCAAGATTCACTACGGGCAGAATCGCTTGTATACGCCGCACACTTCTTCTTGCCTAGGCAAAATGACCGCAGTCCATTTCTATGGAGTTTTTTTTATTGTTCTTCTCATTAGATAGATGTAATATTCCTATCTGATGAGAGTCAATGTCTTATCTTAACCTATTTTGTGTTGCCATATTTGTATTACATTGAATACATTGATATATCAGATGGATTGATGCCAGATTGACTGCGAACTTTTAGCCTAAGTTTAAATGGGGATAGAATGTTTTATCTTCAAATGCAAATATATGTAGTCTATTCATACTCGACACTAAATAAAAATGCATTAAATTTAAGTTGTTTATAGAAGCTTCATGGATTCATTATCGGTTAATTATGTTTTGGGTTTTCATATTGGATCAAAATATATAGACATTCGATAAATAATGATACCTTATGGTGAGTTTCTAAAATGTATTTATTCAGATGTCATTTAAGTTATTGGTTTCAATGCAAGAATATTATGGTGAATGCTATTGGGTTACTTATAAATTTCCCTCTGCAATTGACGGTATCAATGACTTTGTATTTTGATTGTTTATGTTTATTTTGAAATGTTTTTAACCATGAAATCTATGTAACCGATCTATACTTAAACATTTTAAAACAAACTTTTATAAATCCATCTGTGCAAACTTATAAAAAATTAAAATGTAAACTTATAATATTATAAAACTTAAAATGTAAGTTTAAATTCTAAATTCAAGTTAAAATCCAAAGCAAAAGTTATTCTAAAATAATGCTACATTTTATATATGTGCGTAAATAAATGTTTGTGTGTTAATTACTGGCAGGGGCTTATTTTATTCTTTTTTATATATTCTTAGATAAGAATTTATTATAAATATAAACCTCGGCTACTCCCTGAGTTAGTGACAATGGGCTAATGACCGGAATCAATATTAAATAAAAAAAAAATAATTTTTTTTGACTTACGTATTTGCCTACTTTATAAATTTTTCTAGGTTCAAATGCCTAGATGGCGCCCTGTAATGCAGATGACATTAAGTCAAACTCTCCAGATCATTATAAAATATTGAAATGAATGTTTTGATGAACATATGATGTTTTATAAATCATGATTTGGGAGCAACTATGTTTAATAAAATAAAATTAAACTAAACATAATAGTACTTGTTCTTAACTGGATGAACAAAATAGTAATAATTACTTATCAGTAGCAGATATTATTGTATCCCATAGGCTGACATAAATTTGATATTGTTTTCAAATTTTTATTCATTTGTATGAGGAAACTCTTTTATATACTTGTTAATTTTATTATTTCAACAAATTTGTTAATGCAATTTGTTTTTTAAACATTTCTATAGCATCCCTAAATATTTTTTGACATTGATTGTTGCATATGGATTTGATTTTAGTATTTGAAAAACCTATGTGGTGGGCAGTATCTAAAACATGGAGATCAAATGCTGAATATCTTGAGAGGTTTTTCACTGCATTAATGTGCTCATATCATTTACCATTTATACATCAATTTTTGCTTTTTATATATGTGGTTGAGTACATACCAAATGGAATGTCATAGACTCCTTGAGTTTTCAGAGGGATTATATGTTTAGATTTAATCTGAATGTTATTAATCATTTTTTCAATAAATAATATTGATTTTATGTTATAGCTTTACAATATTGTCTAATCTTGTCAGTGATTCCTTTTTGTGTATTTACCTGTCTGTAGTGATGATATTGTAACATTTTATTGATATATATATATATATATATATAATTTATTTTCTTAATATATATTACTACACCAAATTTTATCAAGCCAATAAGTCAATACAAGCAGTACAAAATGTAAGTTTTATTATAAAACTGTTTCAATGTGTTAGTGACTTTTAACGTAAGTACAGTATGCACAAGACAAACATTATATATGAGGAACCTTTCTGCAATCAAAATGTAAATTAGAAAATCACTAAAATAGATTGCACTTTGGGTTCCCAATTCAGTTTAAAGCTGAGATGAAAAACATTGATTTAACATTTTTATTTTATTTATTTAAAACAATGTTTTAGTTAATTTATGTTTCTATACATTTGCTTTTCTTTAGCACCATCTATTGCTGGCTTGTGCAATAAATCAAAAGAAAAAAAAAGAGATATTTTATTGATATAGTGATAATAAAATAATGTATTTATAGCAGTTAGAAGTTTAATAAAACCTGTTTAATATAACACATTACAATATTGAAAATATGTTTTAAAATTTGCTAGAACAATAATTTTAACTTGTGACATGTTATTGTCATCTGGTTTTAATATAATATTAAAGGTATTGTATGACAGCACTAGCCGATTTTAACAATATATCACTTATAACTGTGATTTCTGTGAAATTTATATTTAAAAAAAAAAAAAAAACATAAAAGATAAGATCATATATCTATTTTATGTTTCAACATTTATCACTTTTCTTATAGTGTTATCCTCTTTACCAGGAAATGTCATATTAATGTTATAAACATTATTCTTGTTGATCGCTCAATCCATAAAATGTTTTTTCATACTTTAGTGCTTTATCATGATTAGTTTTAAAAATAAAAATATAGAATTTTATTTGTGATATGGTTTTTTTTAATCAAAAATAATTTATATTATATATGTAAATAAAAAATGTGTAAATTTCTTCATTTAACAATACTGTTTGACAGGTGTTCAATGTTATTAACTAAGTTTCATGATCTCTTTTATGAAGGCTTTTTTTTTAATTCTACACCTACATCAACAAAATTGCTAGACATAATGTATATTGACGATTTTATATATCAAAAAATATAAGGTTTTTGTCAAGTGTTGTTAGCCCAGAGGTAATCCAAACCCCCTTGCAAGCAAGAAGTTGGTTGCAGACAGTTGTGGGTTCGCATCCCGGCCGATGCTATGACATATGGAAAAAAAAAAGGGTTTATTATTCCATATATGCTTCGATTATTTTTTTTTATGTGAAACCATTTTTTTACTATTGACTTTGAAAATAAGGCATATTGTAACCTACATGGGTATGTTTTATCTTAAATAATGTGTAGAAGAAAATCTATTGATCACTCAAATTCGATTAAATATGGAAATATCGTCATCTTACATTGGACTGATAATGGTTGAAGATGATAATCAAAGCAACGTTTGCATGTCTAAAAGTGTGTATAAATATGATAATAGGCTTCTTTTAAAAAAAAATGAAAATAACTGCAATATTTTTCAAATAAATTTAGTAATCATACATATATAAGGCAAACTATAGTAAAACTTTTTTCTTCATAAACTTAATTGCCCATTTGTTAAGGCTGTTATAGGCACGGTATCAATAATAATATCATTTAGGGTTTTAAACTATTTGTAAGTTTACTATCCAATTTATTCGGGTTCGAACTCAGACATTCACACGACCCACCATTCTCAGAGCCATCTCATATTGCTGACCCACCTGATCACCCATATGTCGAAAAGATAAATAATCACCAATATACGTATTTCATGCTAAACCAGCAATAATCAGTTGGTCCAGATTACCATCCACACACATATATAGTCAGTACTCAGCTTTATATTAAAATAGCCAATCTTTATGTGAGGATAGTAATCTGGACCAACTGATGAATGCTGGTTTAGCATGAAATACGTATATTGGTGATTATTTATCTTTTCAAAATGTGTGTGATCAGGTTGGTCAGCAATATGAGCTGGCACTGAGAGTGGCGGGTCGTGTGAAAGTCTGACTTCGAAACCTGCATATATTACATATATAAATAAAGGGTTAAGCATGTACAATGTATTAATCCAATTTATTTTAAAATAATAGATTTTTTTAAAAATAAAAAATGGAACTAACTTTAATTATTATAAAGTTTCATTAAAAATTATCTTTTATATATATATATTCATTCGCATACCTCTTTTATTTAGAAAATATTCCAGCTATTTTTTTCTAAAGAAAGCTCATCACAATATTTACATTCATAAGCATTTAAGAAAACTTCACAATCTTACAATAACAATTAATAACACTAAATACAATCTAGTATCATACAGCCTAAATTGCTAGCATTAGAAAAAATAATTCACATTCTTTCTGATTGTTAAAATTATTAGTAGAAATAGGAGTTTATAAAACTAGTAAAATCTTTTGAAATTAATGGTTTATTATAATTCTAAATATTTTCTCTGTTTTTTTAAATTAATGTAATCAAGTATTACAAAAAGGTAAAAGTTGAAATTCTAGTCAAGCATTGGTGGCCGAGAGGTCAGCGACAGCTGCTTTACAAGCAGTCGTCATGGGTTAGTGGGTTCGCTTCCCTGCTGATGCTCTAGCAGGCATGTGGCAGACCATTTCTAGAATCATAGTGCTGCATTAATGAGAACAGTATGATGATTATGGAAGTGGTCTGCCGAAAGTATGCATAGTGCCTTATAAAATTCTTGAATTTTGACTTTATTTTTATTAATACTCAATTACGAGTTTATAAAAATTCCTTCATTATAAATAGAAACTATAAAGTTAGCTTAAGTTGCCATGGTAATACTTCTAATGTACTCATATATTCACTTATATTGCTATATTGTTTTATATGTGCATTACATATAAGCTTAGACCAATAGAAAAAAAGTGAATTTTTTTTACTATTACTGTACAACACTAAGTAGCATTTATTGATAATCATTTAGTCAGAAAATGCATAAGACAGATCATGATATAAGTTTTATACTCAATATTAGAAGTAAAATTGCATTTGCCAATACTGCTACTTATGAAAGATTCTATGATCTGATAATTATCACAATTTTATTACATCATATATTATTATCTACTTATATTTAATTAGTGATTTAGTCTTTTCCATGTTATTTAAAAGTGAATATTTATTGGATCTGCTTTTAAAAATAAAATAATGTTCAAATAATATTATCATGGTGAATGTCTTAAATACAATTAATTTCATTCTTACAAGTTATCTTTATGAGTCTTAATATTCACAAACATCTTATCTGATATGAAATGATTTGGATAACATTTTAAATAATCTACTCTATTAAAAATTTAATTTTCTTCTTAATATCTATCAAGTTTCTTTTAATTACATTACCTGGATCTTTTTCTAAAAACATATATTTACCATTATTTAATTCTTCATCCATTTTGTCCCTGAACTCCTCTTCTTTCGTAATGACAAACTGACCAGCTTTGTCTTCATGAGAAATGATCACATCATTAGCAATTAACCTAACCTTAAGATGTCTAACCTCAGCAGGATTAACAATATTTTTTTCTTTTCTTTTTAAGCTTTTATTTAAAACCAATTGAATGCTAACTTTCTGCTCACCACTCAAATTACTAGATTCATTAGATGAAATTTATTCAATTTTATATTTTTTTCATGAGGCAGTATAGACAAAATAGATCAATTTTTTATTGTAAAAAGTATGAAAAGAAATTAAAATTGTTGTGTGAAAAAATAAATAAATTTATTGTAGTGATAGGAGTATGAGGTTAATGTTTCTATGAATAAAATTGTTTAATCTTTCTGATATTAAGTTAAATGATAGAGAATTAGAGATTTTTGGTAAAGGCCCTAATTTTTTTCCATTTCATTAAAAAAATATAGTTTTTGATACAATTTCATCTAAAGAATCTAGTAATTTGAGTGATGAGCAGAAAGCTGGCGTTCAATTGGTTTTAAATAAAAACTTAAAAGGAAAAAAATTTAGCATTAATCCAGCTGGGGTTGAGACATCTTAAGGATAGGTTAATTGCTAATAATGTGATCATTTCTCATGAAGACAAAGCTGGACAGTTTGTCATTATGAAAGGACATGAGTTCAGGGAAAAAATGGATAGAGAATTAAATAATAGTAAACATATGTTTTTTGAAAAAAATACAAGGTAATGTGATTAAAGGAGAGTTGATAGATATTATGAAGAAAATGGTCAATTTAAAAATTTTTGATAAGTAGATTATTTAAAATGTTATCCCAATGATTTCATATCAGCTAAGATGTTTGTGAATATTAAGACTCATAAAGATGGTTTTCCTAAGATTTATTTTTAATTTTACAAGTAGTGTTATAGAGGGTATTTCTAGATTCTTGAATAATTTTTTAAAACAATTTGTTGATTTTGGTCATTACACAGTTTCTTCTTTTTTTTGAGATTTTTGATAATATTAATAATTTTAAAATGAAAAGTAATTTGGACATTTAGATATTGAGAATATGTATCAATCTGTTAATAAGTTAAGCAGTATTGATGTTCTTATGTCTGTGTTGGTTAAACAAGAATCTTTATCAAAGAATAAAAGTATTAAAGTTGCTTTTATTATTGAAGGATTCTGTGTATTTTACTTATAAAAGTAATTTTTATAAAATTAATGAATGGTGGATAATAGATTATATTATTTCTCCTTTAATTTGTTCAGTTTATATTAATTAGTTGGAGGAGGAAATTATTATTAAAAAGAATTGTTTATATTTAAAGTTATTTGTTAGCTATTTTGATGATTGTTTGTTTGTAATTGAGAATGATAAATTAAAGAAATTTGCAAATGAATTTAATTGTTTTGATCCTTCTATAAAATATGTGGTAGAAGGAAGGGGATTAGATTTTGTTAACTTAAAATGTTTAGATCTTTTGATGATTCGAAATGTAAAGACTAATTGTTTAGTATGCAGTCATTTAGTTAAAAGTAAAGAATTAAGATCTATAATTAAACCCTGATACCTATCATTCTGTATCTCATAAAAGTAGCTGCTTTAAGAAATCATTGATATCAGGAATAAAAACTTAAATAATTCTGGTGCGGAATCTTTGTTTCAGAAAGGTCAATTTTATAACGAAATTTTGAGTGTTGGCTACTCTGATAAAATTGTTAACAAATCATTTTATTTAATAATAATATTTGTAAGGATGTAAAGGATAAAGAAAAATATGATTTTATTTATTTGCCATTTAGATTACATCTTCTTATAAGTTTGTATATAAGAATAGCAATTTGTTTGGAAATAAGATAATTGCATAGAAAAGGGGGTATTACTTTGAATAATTTCTTAAATAATACAAAGGAATTTTTTTGATAGGAAAGACTATTCCTGGTGTAGTCCATATTATCCCTTGTTTTTTGTAAAAAAATTTTTATACGTTAGAGAGTTTGAATTTAAATGAAAGAATAAAGGTTCATAAAAGTAGGGTTAGAAATAAAATATCTTAGTTCTGCTTTGCATGTCCATGAAAAACATAAAGACCTCACTATTAATTTTGATGAAGCTAAGATTGTCTCTTCTTTGAGAAAAAAAAAGGAATATTTATCATTGAAAATGTATTCTGCTGAAGCAATTAACTTATTTAAAAGTTCTTTTAATCTCTTAAGGGTGGATGGGAAGTAAATGGATTTGTGGATAATGCTTAATATAAATATGGTGTTGTTGTGTAGTTCTTACACTTGAAAAGTCTGCCTGTAACACTGGAAACCATTGGTTGTGTTTTTGATTTTTTTTTTTTTTTTTTTTTTTTTTTTGGCGAGGTCTGGTTCAGTTTTGGATTTGGGGTAATTTTAATTAATTTATTAAATATATGTATATAAAGCACCATTTCAACCAGGTCACACAGGTCTTCAACTGAGTAACAAATATTATGAATTAATTGTAAAGGCACTATAAACACTAATGTATAATAATAATGAACATTCTGTTAAAAAGAAAATAAAAAATAATTTTAAGCCATTATTTAGATTAACAAGTTTTTTTTTAAAAAAAATTTCCAAATAGAAGGTAATTTGCATGTATCATTGCATTTGTTGCTATAATTTGACCTTTTAAAAATCTCAATGACTTTTCTTATCTGACATTGTCAGAGAGTGTCACATCTGGATAGCATTCTTGTATTAAAAAATTCAATATTATGACCTGTGTAAGTTCATAGCATGGAGATAAGTGCTGCTGATGATGAGTATTTATTAATTGCATTAATACATTTTGGCCTCTTCTAACATTTATGAGATAATTACTCATACCTAAATAAGATATTTTATTTATCTGTAGCTCATGAAAATCTTTGATTTGATATCATCATCATCATTATCAACCATTATCAGTCCTCTGAAGGATGAAGGTTTCTCCAAGTTTAATCCATCTTCTCTGATCTTTAGCTTCTCTTCTCCACATCAATCCTGCACACTTTCTTATTTCATCCATCCATCTCACATGTGGTCTCCTTCTGGGTCTTTTCATATATATTAAAGGGTGTGTATTTACTCATTCACATTCATTTAAAAAATAATAAACAAAATTAATTTTTGGAACTTTATTATTGTAAATAAAATCATTTGTGAAGCATCAGACTCTCATCATAATTAAACATAATTTGGATAATATCATTTTTCATCAATAACATTTTCCTCCTACAATAATGTTATTATCAATCATGATGAATTTAAATCTGTATCAACTTGGAATTTATACATTTATACCTGCTTTCAAATAACCATTTCAGAACTTCTGTTATACTTTTCAAATTTTAAATTTTCTGATGCAATGCATGTATATTTTACAGTTATTATTTTTGCCAATTAATTAAATTTCATTTTATCACTTAAGATATTTTATCAATTTTATTTAATTTCAAAAAGTTTGGGCTTTATGCTTAGAAACTATTTTATTACACCTAAGCAAATAACAAAATTTATGTTGTTCAACTTAATCTGAAGAAATGTTATTATTAATAAATGTGATTCCTAGACAGATGAGTAACTGCTGCAATGTTTTAGAAATGTATTAAATCTATGAATTTTAATGTTCATATATTTTTTATTTTTGTAAGATTGTGCATAATTAAGATTGCATATTAATACATCGTGTCTTATAGCTTCATGATAGCTGATTTAAAATACAGAAAGATATAGCACTAAATTCTTTTAGAAAGAAATATTCCGCACATTGAATAAAAAAAATTTAAAAAATAGTATAAAAAAAATTGTCATATATCACACATTACTTTTTTTAAAGCAATTGACAAAGCTCTTTGTTTATTCACATTGAATAGTTTTTTGTATCATAACGGCAAAAGATGGTATCTAAAATATCGATAAATACAAGAATGAATGTAAATATATCTAAGCTTTAATACTCATCATAAAATTCATCTTTTAATGTGATTTTATTTTGTCTTTAACAAAAGAAATGTCATACACCTCTCTGAGTTACTACGTCTGTGAGACTCTTATTAAATAATAGAAACTGGCAACAACTTTGTTATTAAAACACAGATAATAAATTTAACAACATCTTAAAATGTGATTTAGAGATCATATAAATAAAAAATGGACAAAGTTATAATATTTTAAATTTTTTTATGACATTCAACTTTAATTTAAAAGTTGGGTAAAAATTAAAACTACTACCAATGACAATTGGGGGTAATTGTTGGTTTAATATTCCTTGTTTAATCACTTAACTTAACCTGTGAAGAGAGAATTTGTAATATATATTTATTGTGTGTGTGTAGAAGTAAAGGAAAAGAGAGTTTCTCTACGTTATATTAAAAAAAAAAAAAATGTTAATGTATCAATTTTTTTTTTCAAATATAAATGTGTACTTAAGGGTGATTTCTAATAAGTCTGAAATGCATTCAATAGAAAAAATCAATATTTTTAGAAAAATTTTTTCTATCTTAAGAATATACAGTTTTCTTTTATTGCTCAAATTTGAAAATACAATAAATTTAATTTTTTGATATATAGTTATTTTCAAACCCGTTTTCTGAGCTTAATAATAAAAAAAAAACTACATTTATGAGACTTTTTTCAAACAAGTAATATATTATTTGTGTTATTTTAGTTTGACACTTATTTATATATAGGTATAATGGTTCTCTGTCGTCTCTCCTAGAAACTCCATAAAACATTCGACTGAGGTTTATGGCTACAAAAGCTGTGTTTATCATTGTGCTTATTTTCTTCATAAATGCTATACTGAAACAGAAAATCCATTGATCACGAATGGGAATAAAACTAACAATAAAAACCTTTGCATAGCATCTCATTAGAATATGTTAAAAATATGTAATGTATAATTATATATATATATATTTAACTTGGTTATTCTTGATTATGT